>VXAU01005349.1:0-85209 GCA_013399695.1 Formicarius rufipectus
GGCGGGCCGGCAGGGTGCTGTAGTGCTGCTGCCGCCGGTAGTAGTGACGCTGCTGCTGCTGCAGGTGCGGGGGCAGCGCGGGCGGCTGCGGATGCTGCTGCGGCCCCATGAACATCCCGGCGGCGACAGCGACAGCAGCGACTGCGGCGGGGCGCGATTAGTACCTGTGGGGCCGCACCTGGGCGGGACACACCTGGGTGGGTCACACCTGGGCGGGACACGCGGCCGCTCCCTCCGCGGGCGGGACACGGGACACGGCAGTGGGTCCCCGGCGGGGGCCGCGGCTCGTTCCCCTTCCCCCGGGCCCTTCCTGCCCCGCACTGGGGGCTCCGCACCGCCCGCCGTCCTGAGATCATGGTACAGCACCGCTGCTGCGAAAATGAGAGAAAAATAAAGCACCGCGCTGTTCAGAGAAGAGCTTTGTTATTATCTGTTCACAGGGTGTGCAGGGGGGAGTGTAAATTCACAGTTAAGTGGCTCACGTACTTCTCAGGAGGTGATGGACTGCACCCCAGAGCCCCTCACGTCTGTAGGATCCGTGTCCTCTGCCCCCCGTGCCGCACATTGGGCCTGGGAAAGGAGAATGTTCTCCGAACACATCCCTGTGCCTGCACGGAGAGCACAGCCTGCCTGGGGGAAACAGGCTGGGCAGAGCACCGCACACCAGTTTGGGTTGGGAGGCACCTTAGAGCCCACCTCATCCCACCCCCTGCCACGGACCTCACGCTGTCCCCGGCTGCTCCAAGCCCTGTCCAACCTGTGCTTGGACGCATCAAGGGATGGGGCATCCACAGCTTCTCTGGGCACCCTGTGCCAGGGCCTGCCCACCTTCACAGGGAAGGATTCCTTCCCAATATCCCATCCATCCCTGCCCTCTGGCAGTGGGAAGCCATTCCGTCTGTCCTGTCACTCCAAGCCCTTGTCAAAAGTCCCTCATCATTACAGATGGGATACAACACAGCACTTACCTAGAAAGGATGTTACTTATTCAAAATCTCCCTCTGCAGAGGAGAATGGGAACTTAGTTTCTCAATCCAGCTTGTTTTGGTTTGGGTTCCTTTGGCAGCGTCAGGCAAGCCCAAACTGAGAACATAACTTTGTCCTGCAAGGTAATGTAGCAATAACATAATTGTACAATCTTGTGTAATAAATATTATCCTTATTAATAAACCTTAAGATTCATAATTTTTTTTCAGTTTGTTTCCCCTACATGCTTTCTGTGCTGTAAGGTGCTACAGAACAAGAAGTTCTTTCTATAGTACCATGCAAAGGGCAAAACTCCTCGGGGGTGATGGAGCAATACTAGTTCCCTTGTTCTACAGTGGGGACTCACTGAAAACTCTCTCTCCGAAATTAAAAAGTGCTCACCAAATCTGTTCAACAGGGTGTGGGAAGCTATGCATTTTAGGGTGAGGGCCTACAACTACAATTCAGTATTTTAAGGCACTGTGAAATCTGGAGACACATACAAAGTTCCACTTTTCCTTCAGGCATTAAACCCAAACAGACATCCTAATTTACATAGGACTGTGTATAAAAAGCATTTGAGGTAAATTCTCTCCCACTGGTTTCAAAGGAACTATATGCAAAGAAAACCTTCTCTGGAAGCCCTATTTTTGGTTCATCAGCTTGGAAAAGCTGTTGATGGTTTCTCACAAAACAATTTAAAAAAGCACATTTCTTAGAAAGCACAAAATACGGTTACAACAACCCAGTCTCTATTTTACTCAGACCATGAGAAACTCTGTTATGCTTCAGCAGGAAACTACAGAAACTGCAGGGATACTCCTCCAGGGAAAGAAGGGTGCTGTAATACAAAATGTGGAAACACTGTGGGTTGGCCAGCTCAGGAACGTTTCCTGTGTGCAGTATATTGCCCTGCTTAAGAGAGACTATTCTACAAGGGTCAGCACAAAGCAAGCTCCAAGTCATCCCATTGTAATGGAAATAGGGAACAACTTCCGGGGAGCTTTGTAGATGTGGGGAGCATTATTGGAGTCAGAAGTAAAACCAGCAAGTAATGTATGCATGGTGATCCCTACCAGGTAATGAAAAGAGCCTCAAACAACGCCTTTGAATTTTAATGTGACTAAAATTCTCTATACATCCAAACCGGGGATGATACTGCACTGGGTTGTGCAGGGTGTCACCTGTTCTGGGGGAGTTCTGGCAGTGACAGCCAGGCTAGGAGGAGTAGAACTGCCTTGGGTATTAAATTGGAGAGAATAATACTCACTTGGGAAGACCACTACAAGAAACAACGTGTGCACCATTCACACTTCCATTATTGAAGTTATTTGGCACATAGGGTTGAGAAACTGTCTGAAGGACTGAGACAGAAGGTTAAGAAGCCTGGCAGGCAGCTGCACCCCATAAGCAGCTTGATGAGGCAGAGATAAAAATCTGCTTTCAGCTGAAAGGAAAGCTTTAGAGCTGGAGGTGAAATCAGAACCAGCTGGTGAGCAGAGGTTTTGTCAGAGGTTTTGTAAAAAGGAAAATCCCTTTGAAGGCAGAGCCGTGGTGCACCTGAGGTTTGGAGGAAGGGGCCTGTCTGCAGTCAGTGCCCCAGACAGCCTAGTGCATCCACTTGGCCCTGTTGCTCTCTTAACCCTGGCTTACCTGGATCAGGCTGTGCTGATAGTGGGACAGCACCTGGCAGAGAGGGAATCAAAGCAGGAGGATGCCTCTCTCCTCCTTCCAAGTGGCTACAGAGCACCACTGACTGCCCACAAAGATGATCCAAGGCATTTCCAGACATGAGAGCAGATGTCTAGAACTTGCTGTTCGAATCACAAGTACATAATTGGCTTTTAAAAGTCGAGCTCTGTTCAATCAGAGGTTGTGTATTTACAGCAGAAGTGATTCAGTGATGGCCACAGCCCCCTGCTTGCAGGTCAGGCTTCGTGACTTTGCCTTCTATGGAGCTGTTTGGGTAAGCTGCCTGTGCTTTCTGGGGTCCACCCTGGGGCAGAGGGGATTTAGAGGGGCCAGCAGGAGGTGAGTGGGGAAGGGGAAACAATAGACCAGTATGGAGCAAAGGCATGGCTGGGAAAACCCATCCAGAGTTGGAGTGTTGGCTCTGTGGCACCTGCAGTCCCCTCTGCCACATTTCCATAGCAATTTCAGGGCAGAGAACACTGAGAAAAAGGATGACAGGTTGTTTTTCATACTGCCTGATCCTTTGCCCTTCTGGTTCGTGCCTCTGCAACGACAACACGCTCTATTTCCCACAAGAAAAAAATTAAGAAGCTCATAATGGGAATACCTTGAATTGTTTTAGGACAGCAGCAGTTCGCTATTTGTATTTTAATTAAAAACAGAAGAACAACTCTACTGGTTCAATCAAGACACCACCTAGACCTCAAGCAGCAGCAAGTGCTAAAGAACCATCAGTATATTCCAAAAATTGTCCCAAGAGGAAGAGCCAGTGCAGCACGTACGTCACTCCCAGTACCTTCCCACTCATTAATTATTTTCAGCCCGGGGTGTTTCATAAGGACAATGTGTTTTTCTCTCACCACTAACCTTCTTTGCTGAGTACATTCCTTGAATTCATGTAAACTTCTCACACTCACAAAGTCCTCTGGAATTCCAACAGATCTGCCACTTGAAGGACCTCCTTTTGATCTCAACTCCCAGTTCAACAGCCCTCAGTTCCTCCATGCAACTTCAGCACATCTCCATTATCTTCTCTCTTCTAGGCTAGAAAAGAACAGCCCTATTCAATCTCCTACACAGATATGTTATTGCATATCATGGGTGATTAATGGCCTATTCATGACCTTCTTCCAGTTCTAATAGACCCTTGTACAGCATTCCAGGGGTGTAGAAAAATCATGGATTTACACAGTGGTCCAATGATGTTTACTTTGTTGTTTCCTAACACAGCTTCTAATGTTAGATTTACTTTTTTTGGCTGCCCCTGAGGAAGATAACATTGTATGATAAATACAGGACTTGACCCAAGGATAGGGCTTAGTACAAACCAAAAAGATAATGCTAAACCTTCTCCATGACACTGCAAAAGCCCTCTGAGCAGCCACCAGTGGTATCTCTGTTATGTTGCAATTTCTAGTTCGGGGATGCTCCAAGCAAAGTGATAAAGGAGAGGGCCTGCAGAGATGTGAACACAGTGAGCAGCAGCTCCTCTGAGCACTCAGAGATCTGAAGCTTCACGCCCAGATATTACATTCATTATGGCCAAAGAGCAGGAAACAAGTTCAGTTCCAAAGCATTTGCATTTCCTTGTCCTGGACAGACTGCCTGAGGAATGATCCTCTTTACTGAAGGGCATAAAGGAGCTGCCATTGCGACAGATTTTAAAATAAAGGTTGGTCTCTTGGATTTTTGATTTTAAGCAAGGCCTGTATTTGTTTAGGTATTTATTTTCCTTTGCTGTCACTTGTACATGACTGAAATGTGTCACAGAAACAGCTGGTCTGTCTTTAAAAAAAATCTGAAATCATTGGGCAAGTAACACAGAAAAGTGGTTAGAATATAAAATTATTAAAAGCAAGGGAATAAGTTCGTAATACCTGTAAATAAAACCTACTATAGATTTTATGGCCTGTTTTTCCACCCAAAAACTTTTCAAGATGAAAGAATGGCTTAAGATTTACTTAATTCCTGATGCATCATCATCTCCACATTATTCAACAACTCTAAGATTTCTCTGGCCAAGTACGAAGGGTGATTGGAATTTAAAATAACGAAAGTAATGAAGAGATCTTTGGTCAATGTATGTCCTGGATACACAGAGATTGGGACAAAATATTGGAATATTTGGGGCAATCTGGGCACAGAAACTGGAATAGGGATGGTTTAACCTGCTTTGTGCTCCTGGGCCCCCAGTAACTACATTTTTTAACTCCTGAGTGTTGTAGCAGGCACAGAGGCTGACTGGAATGCCTTATCCCACGTCAGGACCTCCAAAGCCTCTCTTCTTTCCCCCTAAATCTGTAGCTGCCTCTCTGGAATTTCAGAGCCAGAGCTCATAACAATCCTCCCACATCTGTTTCATCAGCTGATTGAAATGTAGATCTTCGAGGAGGTAACACAATTTTGGGTGCTGGGCGTTCCTCTAAGCAGCTCATTATTAAGAGAACAACTTTATGCACCATCAGCAACTTGGCAGCACAAACATGAAACAGTTCTTTTAAATAGGGCTCGATGTTTGGGTACCAACCAAGAGCTTCCATTTAAGGCTTCTATCACTCATTTCAGCATAAAAGTTCTTGTTATCTTTTAAAAACCTTTTAGCACAAGAAGAAATTCAGGCAGGAACCTGAAGTAAAGCCATGAATATTCGGTTTCCTGATTGTGTTGTATGAGCTGTGGTGTGTTTTGGAATTTTTTTCTAAGCCCACAAACCGCCTGACAAGTTTTAACTTATTCTTCCAAAAGTGAGATCCTCGTGCTGATAGGGACAGAATGTGCTGTTACGCTTATTTTATAACTCCTTCTTGTTTACATTTCAGGTTGGAAAAGAGTCACAATCCAACCATTTCTATTAAATACGTCTTTTGATTTTAATTTCAATGTCACAATTAGAACAATTGCTGGCATTTTTTGAGCAAGGTATTTTTATCTTGGCCCAGACCCACTAGCTGTCTCTTCCCACACTTGCTTTGCTGGTGCCCACTGGCAGCCCAGCAGCTGCCCAGCCCGTTGGACCCTTTACCCAAAATTAGAATACAATAACTAATTGTGCCACAGCAAAGCCACCCCTGTCCAGCGCTGCTGGCAAAACCAGCCCCTGCCCCGAGCCAGGGATGCACTCAGAGTTAGAAAGGAGCTTTGGGAAGCACAGACATCCATCCTGCAATTCCTTCCCTTCAGTGTTTCCGCCGATGAACATTTCAGGGATCCCGTTGATACCCGTGGGGTGACACACAGCTCACCGCTGTTGTGTTGTCACTGACCCAAAGCCCTCTCCAGGTTGAAGCTCTCAGCCCGATGACTCTTCTCTAAAATGGATAAATTCCCTCCTGGCTCAGACAAGCACGTCCAGCAGGGCTGTAAATGACGTTTTGAAACACCCCGTGGTGACAGGGAGGGTCACTGGTTTCTTAGCAATGAGTTACACTTTGCACCTTTCTCCCAGGTAGGTCTGTACACACTTATAAAGCCACAGAGTAAGAACAAAGTCCATGGAGCAGTGAGAGATTAAAGAGTCTTGGCTTTCACTAATTGCCCCCCCTTTCCTCACTTCCAGCAGCTCAACAAAGAGCAGTTTCCCCTCATCCCTCGATGTTGGTGCTCCAAGGCAGCAGCGCTCTGAGGAGGTTCCCTCTTGTAGGGCTACTGATGATTTATGTTCAGGTTTAGGAGTCTACACAATACCAAAATTTCGTGCTGTTATGTCAATCTGAATTAGCTGTGCTTTTATCTTTGTATGAGATTATTTACTGTTTCCTCAAACATTTTTCCATTTGATAAAGATGCATTTAAAGACCACCAGACTGTGTTTTCTACATTACCTTATTCACACATCGGTAATACTTCAGCTTTCCTGCTCTGCTTTTAGCTGTCTACTTCACACGTAATTGTTCTTTTACAACTACTTTTATTTGTGCCCTATATTATTTGCCAAGAAAACTCTTCACTTGTATAATTTCTCAGGTATACACATACTAAAAAGCAAGTTTACTGACACAGAGACATAAAACAAGCCTCTGCCTGATGTGCTATTCTGCATTAGTTCAGTCCTAAAGAATCTGCTTTCCCACTCAGTTTCTTTTGTCCTGAAACAATGGAATAACACCACCCCTTCCTCCCGACTGCTCAGACAGCAGCAGATTCCGGAGTGCTCTGCTCTGCATTGGTCTTCCATGCTGATTTATACCACCTGAAAAATAAGATTCATTACTTTAAGATAAGAATATTGGAATTATTTTGCCCCCAAGTTAAAAACAGAAGGATAAATAAGAGATGACAAATTTCGGGCACCAGGTGTTTGTCCTTGGGATGGTCTGTGCCATACTTGGCTTCCTTCCCTTATCATCTATTCTTATCAGCTGTTAAAGCTACTGCTAAAAACCTGATTTAAAAGTAACAGCAACAACGAGCAGCGCCATTTAACTGTATCACAAAAGATGTTTCCCCGACTCCTTGCAGCCCAAGTTCTTTAAGGGAGATTACCCATAACACAGGATGAAAGCGTTCCACACCACAGAGCACAGGGCTAAAATAAACTCGGTGCAGTAGAAAGAGGCAGGTGCTTTGTAGACAGTGAGAGTGGAGAGAGAGAACTGTGTTCCTCACAAGCTACTAATTCACAAACTACTAATTCTGTGGTCAGTGCAATTTCCACTATCACTTCAGAACTCAACTCGGTAATTGCCTCATTATTTTAATTGCAAGTCGGCTGCCAACACAACCGATCAGTCAGAAGGACACAGAAGAGTCTTCTACCTGTGGCCAAGTAGAGGGTGACCACCGGGAGCCTTTCCTAAATGATCCATCAGTCCCTCATCTCTCCACCTATCAACACTGTTCCAGAGACATGGCTGGCCTCTGAGTATCCAGTCTGGAGTTTTAGGAACTGGGAAGAGTTCTGGAAAATCATCAACTATCAATAATAAGTTTTTCTAATGACAGGAGCAGAAGAAAGAATATTCTTTAAGCAGGAGGACTCGTTCAAACCAGTCCTGCAGGAAGTGTCACGCACCAAAGATCAAGGAGAATGCTAATGTGCAATCACTGAACAGAATAGGAGCCAAAACTTGATATAAGGCATACAAGGAATAATGCTACACAATCAGCTTCTTTACACCCACAGTGGCTCTAAATTTATAAGCCATCCCTGCCATTGGATGGGGTTTAAATGCATTTCCCATCATCGAAGGGTACCATCCAATCTGCTCTAACACGGGACCATATTGGGGCTGAGCAAACCATTCTGTTTGTTAGAAACCCACCAGAATGTGCTGGTATTTATATCTCAGAAAAGCTGTTCAGTAAACACAGTACAAAGACCTCTGATTTCACTGAATGCATAAACACGTGCAAAGAATTTCATTCTGGGATTTGGGACGGGAGAGAGCTCTCTGCCAAAGGAGCTTAACCACATTCCCCCCTCCCAGAGAATGAAACACCTCTCCACCTGGAAAACCTGCCCTGGCTCCACAGATTGGAATTTCAGAGCTGAAATGACAAACTCTGAGTTTGCCTATGACAGATATTTCAAGTTAAAAATGCAGCTCCCCAGAGACAACAGTTGGGTGGTTTTCTTTCCTCCAACGTCCTGTTTTGAGGGACAGGATTTTGAGGATGCAAATCTCATCTCTGTCCTCTGACATTTCTGTGTGGACCGACATCTGTTGGTGTGTGTTTTACAGCATGGCACCTCAGGGCTGTAAGAATGCCCCTGACAATGCCATTCATGCTGCAAAGATCCTTTGTCAGGCTTGGAAGAAGAGTGAAAGAGAACTGCAAAGCAGCAGGATCTCTGTCCTGGCCCGTGGCAGGAGCTGCTTCCCCAAAGCCACACAAATGAAGGGCAGATAAACCAACCCAGCAGCACAACACGAGCATGTCAGGGGCACAGCTGCTGCCAGGACAGGGAAGGAGGCTCAGCCAGCCCCTCTGAGGCTCAGGAGGAGAATGGCACACTCCATTGCTTCTCTTAATTCCTTGACAATGAAAGGTGGAAGGACCTCAAGAGGTCCTGTCATAGGTGTGCTCGTGGCAGGGCTACACCTGAAGGCATCTTGTGTCAGTCCCTTTCCAGCAGCAGCAGGACCTCTGTAGACAATCTATTCCATGGCTTAACTGTTGTCATCAGAGTATTTTCCTCAAGTTTATCTTAAATTTCCCTTGCTGCCACTTAAGATCATTATTTCTAGAACTGTTTGTGGTGAACAGAAGAGAAATGCTATTTCCTATCAGAAGCTAAAACTGTAAGAGACCAAATTTAATAATCTTAAAAAAATTTCCACTTCAAAACAAACCAAAGCAGACTCTCTAGAAACACCTGACAGAGCACCAGAGAGAAATCATTGTCTTGGCAGGCTCTGGTTCTTTGGGCAAACCAAACACATGCAGTTAGAATTAGAAAAACAAAACAAAACGAAACAAAAAAAGTTGCCTGGTTCTGGGATACTTAAAATATGAACAAACTTTTCAAACAAATCTTGAAGTATCTTTGTCACTATTCCTTGAGCCAATGACTGAACTAAATATAGCACAGAGGGAAAGTGAGTTTTCAGAATCACCATAGAGGTATTTATATAGGAAAGTACAGAAAATTTACAGAATAAAATAATATTGCATGTAAGTGACCTGGCTAATTGTAATGAAACATGTGTGTGTGATTTAGTTTCATAATTCCAATGTTTACAGTCAGGGAGCACTAGAGCAGCACAGCCCGTGCTGTGTAACTTTACAGGTTGGAGCAGAAATGGGAGTATTTCAGAATTCCCTTACCCAAAGCGCTGGGACAGAGAAGTGACGAGGCAGCTTCACGGTGGCTCAGGCTCAAAACAGTTTCCAGTCGTCACCTTGGGGTTGTTTTGAGTCGATGGCAACAAACATCAGCCTTGTGCAAGCATTTCATAGGCAGGATTCTGGGGAGGAATCAGGAAGAAGGTGCTTTGTAGGGTGGAGTTAAACTTCAAAGGCAGTGAAATACAGACCAGTCATCACTACGCCTAACAGCTGTCCTTCTATTGTAATTAAATAGCACATTAATTCCCAAGTGTTATGACATTCAATCAGCTATACAAAAATAATAATGGGAATAAGAATGATAAGCATCATCACCAAAGTCATGAGAACGAGCAAAGATCCCATGCCCAGTGTTTCTAAAAGTTGTTACAGACAAGTCATTCCAGAGCACAAGGACTGTCCAAAATATTTTCTTGGAACATCTGATAAATTTCTTTCTTAAAGAGAAACTTTGCAAAGGATCCCACGGTTCCTGCTCCCCAAATGAGACAACAACTGCCCTCTGTCATTTATTGCACCTATTTTTCCCTATAAAGATGTGAGATCAGTATTTTCTTTTTCGTCAGGACACTTTCATGAAAAATTGTCATTTTGCACCACATTACAGGAGGCAGAGCAAGAAAAGGCATGGCAAATGATTGATAAATAAATACATAACTCATAAATAACTCATAAATAATATCACAGCTGCAACCCCCTGAAGCATTCCCAGTTCTTCCAGCACATGGAATAGCTGGTTATCTGAAGCCAGTGTCTTTGCTGCGAGGTTTGGGGTGTTTATTTTTCAGGGAGCTGTTTCCACCAAGCCCACCAGTGATATCCTTGGGGCTGAGTGGGAAAACCTCCCTGGGCTCTCACGAGGAGTCCTTGGGAAAGGCAGGTCCCCACCGTGTTCCAGCCATAGTTCATAAGGATAAAAACAGTACCAGAGAAGAATCATTAGGTGAAATCGTTAGTTTTGAATGCAGAGGTAGAAGGAAAGCTCCTGCCTGGATTCCAGGAGCCACCCCTGCCAAGGGGAAAACTCCCTCCCAGGAAAAAGGGAAGGAATGTAGTCACGAGGAGCTGCAAATATCTCCCAGCTTGGTCCTTGTCAGCAACCAAAAATGCTGCTGCACGTTCTTCACACGTGTCCATCCCTCCCTGGGCCGCACCTGACACATCCCCTCGTGGAGCAGCAGCGGGGCCCGGCAGGAAGGAGGTGCTTTCTCAAAAAAAAAAGGCTTTTTACAAGGGTTTTTAAAGGACAGCCAATTAACCTCCCTTCCACGGTTTCTTGCCAAACAGGCAGGATTTTTCCGGTGAATTTGGGCTTATCTTCAAGGCTCCTAATTTGGCAAGACAATTACTTCCAAGTGCTTCCTAACAATCGCAAATGAATTCATTTTTTCCTCGCATTCTCGTGTGCACACCAGCCAAGTGGGAGCCCAGCAGCAGGAGTTTTTCCCTGGGTGTTGTGTGCTGTTTCCCACACTTTGCACTGCTGCTATATTTGTTATTTAGAACAAACCCAGATTGTTCCTGGAACTGTGCCTATAGAAACTCCTGCTGTAATGTGTTTGTATGGGCTATAATTACAGGCAAGCTGCAACCTGTCCACAGCCACTGCAGAACAAGTTGCATTATCAAACACATAAACCAGTCCCTGGATTAACTATTCCATCTGATAAATTCCCTTTCTTCAGCAGCTGCTGCCAGAGAAATTAAAGCAACACAGGTTGCATTTTTGAGCTTCAGTAGAAAAGAAATGTGTAACATTCCAAGCCAGTAAAAGGACATTTAAAACTCCTGAATATTCCCTGATGCAGCGGGGATGTCAAGGCTTAAGATTAGGCCAAGATTAGTTAATGTCAGGCATTTGCATTTGAAAATCCTTGTCAAAAACCACAAACAAGATGTAGGAACAACCATGGTCCTCCCCTGCCAAGGGTGTCACAGCAGCTGAGCCTGTATAGACAAATATAAAGTGTACAATTTGGTTACAATCCTGGCAAACAACAGATCATTATAGGTTTAAATCTAAGTGCAGTGTCAAGATAAATAATCAGGACAGTCTTAGTACCTGCAGGGAGAAAAATTTTTATAGAAATAACATTTTATTTAAACAGCAGAGTGGAGTTGAAAAGTTTAATTATTAGAATGAGAAAGGTTTAATTACTAGAATTACTTTGACATACTTTGCATACAGACTTTAATACCATTTCATACCCAATACTTGATATTTTTCTGACTTCAAACATCTAAACAACTATTTTTTCAATAAAAATGGTAAATATATGCCAGTAGTTTTCTCTTCATGCATTCTTTTATTCAAGGCAGCAAGTTATCAAGAAGAATTTTTAAATCATTGTACTATCTATGAATACTTTTAATCCCAGGTATTAAATCTCTCTTTCATATGCAATGTCTGAGCCAGATTTATAACACCTTGTTGCAATACTATCTAATCTTTGGCTTCTGTGCCATTGTATAACCTGTTGCTATCCATACACCATAACAGCTCAGATAAAAGGGGTTCTGGTGGTGCTTTTGGATTTTTACTCCCACTTCCTCTGGAGCTGAGCCAGACCTGATGTGCAAAGGTGGAGAGGGGCAGGCAGGGCAGTTGCAGTTTGCCATTTTATATTGTTTTCCTTTACAAATCTTATTTTGGATGAAATCCAAACTCTGAAGTATGAACTGTGCAATGATGAACTGGCTGTGGCCAAAGGAGCAGCACAGCTGGTGCCATGAAATGAGGTGCAGATGGCAGAGACTTTGTGGCAGCAATCTTACAAACTGGGGAGGAAAACTGCACAGTCTGCCTTGTCACCTCACCCAGGGCAGTCCTGCAGATGTGGGGAAATGACTTCTGCTCCCTCCCATCCCACAAGTTCCCATTTGTAACTCCAGCAATATTTTGTCTGTGTGACTTAAAGGTTATTTTTTTGGTTTAGTCTAGCTCTACTTTTACAATCAGGTGGAAGAAAGAATTATACAGTATTTCCATATGGAGTTCCCATAGTGTTTCGTGTTTTCTGTTACATAATGACACTATTAAAGATTATACAAGAAGTTAATGCTCACTGGTATCTTGTACTGCCTGATAAAGGGGAAGGAGGAGGAAGTAAAGGAAAGGTTCCTCCCTGAGGTCACTGTGATTCCAAGGACATGTTTCATATTTGATTTTCCATGGAGAGATTCCAAAGGAATTGCACAGTAGTACCTCAGTCCTGAGCTCTTACAGCTCTTCTTTCCAAACTCTGCAGATACACAAAGCTATACAATGTTTTAGTCAGGAAAACAATCCTATTATGCACCTCATTTTTTAAAATGAAAATTTTCTGGTCTGCCTTGCATTTTAATATCAATGACATTTGAACTAATATAGGAAGTATAATGTGTGTCATTTCCCTGGAGAATGTTACTTAACTACAAATACAGCCAATTATCTCCTAATGGCATGAATTGCTGTTTACAAGCACAGCTATTGCTGTAGATCTAATACATCTGGATTTATTCTAGACATGAATAACACCCCAATGTGTAAGGTATTCTAAGCCAGTCCTACACAAACCCCCAATATCTGGGTGTGACAGATGCATCATGACAATGGGAAGCCAGTGAAGGTTCTCAGCTGGAAGGAAAATGTGTTTGTATGGGATCAGGTTTTCTTCTCTCAAGTTCTGTTACAGACTGTAGGTTATTCAAGGTGAAACCTTTCTATCTCCTGCCTGCACTGTATTCCAAAGTGCAGAATTCCAAGTCCTGATGGTAAACTATCCCTTCCCATGTAACAGGCTCCAGGCAAAGCTGATCCCAGCTCATCACAGCGGCTTCACTCGGAGGACTTTTGATGTCCCTCTTCTATGATGTGTAAATATGCAAACATAAATGTATGTATGTGTAAATATGAATTTATGAAATAGCTTAGGCAAATTATTTGCTGCACTAGTCCTTTCTCCCCATCACAACCTCCTGCAGGGTGATCTTCTCCCCACTGTTCTCGGAGCGTTCTCAGATCGAGGGGCAAGTTGTGCCCCCAGTGACAGGGCAGCAACCACTGAGCAACTGCCCTGGAGCTCATGAAGTTACTCCCCTCAGAAAATCTAAGAGAAGAGGTTTTTTCCCATTCTCCTTTACAGTGACAACTGAATTTCACCAATCCAGTGAAGACAAGGAACTGTTTCTGGTTGGATTTGGTGCCACAAGTACAAATGTGGTTCTCCTGTCCCCCCAGGGTAATTAGCACTAATCCCATGCACTACAGGAACAACAAACACACCAAAAGCCCACCTCCCACGTTCCTGCAGCTCAGCAGTGCCAAACCATCCTGAGTTTGGGGGACCATTCTGCTGCCCAGGGACAGCGAGTGCTGGTCCTTTGTGAGGCACATTCAGAGAGAAGGTCAGTGAAGACAGTTCTGCTCATGAAGAGGGCTGTTGGCCTGAGTCAATTTTATAATTATGAGTTACTCTTCAGGTGGAATTTTGGATGTTATTTTCTTTGATATCTTTGTGACTCATGCTTCAGTTGAGCAAAGCAAGCTTCAATTTGCTAATGCAAGTGTGTACAAATTTGAAACTGGTTAGGTTGGGTGTGTCTGCCTATAGAAACACACATTTTCTTCTAGTTTTCAATGAGTGTTACTGGTGTAAAATTATCTGGCTACATCTTAGTTGAATTTAAGTCTTTCATAGTTTGAATACCATTCTTTAAAAGTTAATTCTACTGGGTAATTGCTGAGGTTCAGAACAGGAAAG
The DNA here is from genome assembly GCA_013399695.1 of Formicarius rufipectus. Taxonomy (NCBI): domain Eukaryota; kingdom Metazoa; phylum Chordata; class Aves; order Passeriformes; family Formicariidae; genus Formicarius; species Formicarius rufipectus. The sequence goes on from VXAU01005349.1 coordinate 14,190, forward strand.
CTGCATTAATTATGAAAAAAACAGTGAGTGAGTGAGAAGTCGTTTACCTTGATCAGGTCACAGGGGTTATACAACCAGTTGGCACCACTTCAGATCTGTTGGATATGCATGCCCATTTTCCTCACACAGCCTATGGAAAGCAGGGGACAAATTAAATGCTTTTCATTTGAGAGAATGAAGAAATGATTCTTTTTGTTTCCCTCCAGGCTGTAGCTCCTCGTTTGCAAAGCTGGGAGAGAACCTGCTCCCTCTTTACCATTCTGCAAAGATACAGAGGAGCACAGCCCACAGCTGATTCCCGTTGTGATGTGGAACATTTCCAGCACCATTTGCAGGGATTCATAGGCCATTTTATGTAGATGTTATAGTACAAGTTAGGCAAACTCCGGAAAAAATGCAGTTTGCATTTAAATGTAGGTAACTCTCCCCAGTGTATTTCCTGGTACTACAGAACTCCTGATTTATCATACACTTGCAGCATATTGTATGGGAAGAACAAGACTTACAAATCAATATTGCAATGCACTAATTCACTGCTTTGCAGTATAGTTTGTTTATTATTTGTAAATGTATAAATATGTGGAAATTAATTGCAACATTTGCTTTCTCAAAATAAATATGTTTTTTCATCTACCAATCCAAATGTTTCCAAAGAACAGAGTGATTAATATCATCTCTAAAACTGTGATTATGTCAATAAACATAAAGCAAGATATTGGACTAAGTATGACTCCAACTGTGAGTGATTTGTAGTGATAAAAATACACAGATGCCATCTGTACCAACAGAAGAACACTCATCACAAATTTGTCTTCTGGTAACACTTCCCTCTCATTTATACTGAAACGAGCACTATTCCCTTTCAAATGGCACTGACAGTAAAATATGGCCACTTTTCACATGAATAACCCAGCAGTGGGACAAATGCACTGAAAAGCATGAATTAAACTACTTATTGGACTCACTCGAGGCCTCCAGGATGGACAGCTCTGTGCTCACCAAACATTAAGCTCAGACTAGCTATGCTCACTCAGTGGCTCTTCCACACCGAGAGGGTTTTTGGGTGGAACACCCCGTACCTCTCGCAGAGAAAATCAAAACAAACAGATACCTCACCCAAAATGGCCAAAGCTTTCGGTTCGGGACCCAGCCTAAGTCATTAGTGTGACTTCATCAGCTTGTCTGATGCTTGGCAGCATCTTTGCCGCTTCAGCATTAAGCAAGAGGGCCATGGGCTATGGACCAGGGAAAGCAGGGCAGGCACCGAGCACCCTGATAAGTATCAGTCAACTTCAAATGCTGACAGCGAGATCAAAAGAAAAGGGGAATTTAAATAAAATCTGCCCGCAGAGGGCTTTCATTAGCAGCAGTTGCAGAGACAAAGACAGGACACCCAGGGCACTATGAATGTCTAACCGTGCAGCAGACACCGGCAGTCCGAGCCTGGCCAGGGCTTTCCATCGTTGTCAGCATTTCCCACCGAGTGCCACAGACCCCTGGCAAGGGCAGGGCAAGGGGAGGTTCCTGCTGGTCCCCCCGGGCACAGCAGCCCAGCTGTGCTGCCTCTGCCTCCCATCTCAGCTCTGCCCCAGCTCTGCCCGGCCCTGGGGAAGGTGAAAGACAAACCCCACAGCCTTTGAAAGCGGCTTTTCCTCCCGGTGGCCTCAGAGTACCCCTGTCTCGGGGTCTGAAATAGGGCAAGGGTGTAAAGTAAAGCTGGATTTATTTCTGATTTTTGCTCTGCCACTGTGCTTCCACCCCCGCTTCTGTCAGTGCTCCAGCCCTGCAACATTTCCTTTGTATCAGAAAACTGACAGATTTAGCTCCTGAACACTTCCAGCTCATTTTCTTGTTGAAATTTAGGAAAACAGAACAGCTGTCATTCAAAGATACTTTGCAAGGAGAAAGCCTGTTCACTTTCAAATGTTTATTCCCCCCAAATCAACACTTAAATGACATGTCCTCCTGACATGTCACACGAACCACATTCGAGCTGACAGACATGTGGACCAAACATGTGCCAGAGCCTGGGGTTCCAGAGCTCTCACACATCTGAGCTCAGGGATATGTTCAACAGCGCTTTCTTCACTGTTTTACACTCTGCAGAGCTTTTTGGTCCAGTGGCCACTCTTAGTCAGGTTATGAATGTCTTACCTCGGAGTGAGCCTTAGGATAACTCCACCTGAAGGGATTCACTGCACGGGCAGGAATGGATAAGCAGCACATTGCCACAAACTGAATGGCTGAAGCCGCTTATTCCATGCAGATTTGATGATTCTGGTGTCCCTTGGGACCATTCTAGGATGCTAAACTCAAATCCAAGATATTTTTCCACCTCAATCAAAGCCTCCCCTCACCAGCTGGGCAGGGATTTGTTCATGAGCTCCCTCGTTCATAATTTGACATCACTGTGAAGTCCTCACTAAATCTTCTAAAATGAAGTGCCACAGAAAATCCCATTTATCAAGGACACAGTTAAAACTCAGCTCTTAATAACTTTTCCTGTAAGAAATCAAACAAATTTTAGATTCCATAGAACTATCACAGGAATGAAAACCACATTTACTGTACAACACACTAGACAACCCCCAGCAGTTTAGTTTCCATCATTTAAGCCTTGCTAAGTTCTAGGGGGTGGATTTTGAATTCCAACTTTGATGCTGCTCTGTTCATTAGCAGATTTTCCATACCAGCCAAATTCCACTTATATCCCAGCAAGACCTGCAAAAGCAGCTGATCTGAAGTTATTTTCCCTAGTGGCATCTTCTTTCTGGATGCAAATAAAATTTGTGTCAAAGGGGTATCTGTATAATGCAATTACATGGTTTGATACGAGTAGACACAATAACTGCAAGCGTGAATTAAATAACCAGGTACTGAGCAACCCCACACCAAGGCAGGAGGTGTTGTCCCCCCTGTTTTACAAAGGAGGTGACTGGGAGGTTGGGAGAGAGCCCCTTTGGAAGTGGGTGGGAGGGAACAGAATGCACTGAGTTGCTGGGACAATGAAAGAAGAAGGAAACAGCCAAGGACAGTAATAAGAAGAGGAAGGAATTACAGCTCACAGGAGCTGTATGAGGACACAGAAACCTGCCCTAAGAAGACACAAGGAGGCCAGAATTTGGAATTACGTTTTAAAAATTAATCTGACCTTCAATAGTAAATTTAAAAATAATCACAATTTCCCTGACACTTAAAATCCATAAAACACACCCAAATCACTTGCATTAAAATACGTGCCTATGGGTCAGCCTTGGCAGGATTATTTGAATTTCCAGAACCAGAATGGTCTGCCTTTGGATGTTCCAAACCCCTCCAAGTGCCCGATTTACACATTCACATCCAGTCCCTTGGCCATTCACAACTCTCTTTCACCCTCTGTTTTCAGACTCCCAGCGAGTCTGGAAGAGCTGCTGGAGTCAGAGATGCTCCAGCCTGGGAGAAAAGTGATTTTCGGGTGTGGCGTCGGAGCCGCCGCTGGTAGAAAGTGAGAGAACAGCTCTCTCTGCTGGTACTTTGCTGGAAAGGAGTGCTGGAGTCGGTCCGGGTCAAAGCTGGAAGCAGAAATGCAGTCGGGAGAGCACACTACATTCCAAGCAACAAGAATGAAGCTCCAGAACTGCCCTGGTCACTCCGAGAGCTGCCACGCTGCACCCGAGGATCCTTTCTTTGGGGTCTACACGCAAATCCTTCAGGAAAACATAAAAGGAGCCCATCAGACTGTGGTCTTCCCTCATTCTGAAAGTTCTGCTTTTGGTGACCAAGGACTGCCTTTTACTTCTAAAGCATCACTCTGATCATTTACTGCTTTGTAAGTGAAACAGGGAATGATTCTCCTGCATTTGCTGCCACATCCCTTCTTTATTATACCAACCAGCATCCTACCCCACTTCTAAGTCCATGGGAAATTCACCACAAAGGCTAATTCAAAATAAATGCTGAACAAAACATCCCCACGCTTTGGGTGACTTTTCCAAACCAGATCTGAGGCGAGTTGGAATGTTCCTTTCCTTGTGTGTACCTGTGCTTTGCAGTGCAAGGCAGGCCTGGCTGGAAGAGCCCCTGGTGCAGCTGCATTCCCAAAGGGTAAGGCACGATCCAAGAGCCTGCAGGAAGGTCATGCAATAAGGGACCAGCTATGGTACAAATTAGCTGTTAGTCTTTTCTGCAATTATGGCTGTGTATCTTGTTATTTTTCATGCTTGAAATGACATTTTATCTTACAATTCAAATGTGAAAAAGGAAATATTTTGTAGATACCAAAAGTAAGGCTTTGCCAAGCCCACTGGTTTCATACTCTAACAAAAACTCCTGTAGCTGCTTGTAGTAAGTACTACAAGTATCATTTGCTATCTGAGTTTTCTCATTTATAAGACTTTAAGGTTTAAATGTTTAGAAGTTATTTTGCATTTAGTTTTATTTTGGAATCACAGCCTTGGGCACGAGCCTGGAGGCTCACAGGCTTTCTGTTTCGGATAGCACATGCTGTCTCACTGTCTGTCCAAAATCAGCCTGGGCAACACTGCAGTGCCACATCTGCAGGGTTCCTTTCCTTTTCCAGGGGAGGTCTCTTCCCCGTGTGCCCAAGTGGGCTTTGCTGTGCTAAGCACTCCCAGAAGAATTTGAAAAACCAAGCAAAAAGAAATGGGATTTGCTCTGTCCCTTCAGGGGCAGGAGAGGACTCATTCAAAGAAACACCAGCAGCAGGGATAGAGGCAGCTCTCTCCTCTCAATTTTCTGCTCCAAATAAGCAAAACTCCCTCTCTGGCTGACTGGAAGGATTCCTGCTTTATGTTTTTTGAAAAGTGAATGGGAACGGAAGCTCAGCAAGTAAACTTTAACTAAATGCTGCAAGCAGTGGCATTACAGAATGAGAATACTTTATCATTCAGGTGTGGTTTAGAGAAGTCAAAAGCTAAACTTGCTAGCAATTTTCAATAATCTTTGTGCCTGGCCCAACTACTTTTTAGAATGATATCCATAAATTCCCTGATTTTAAGAGCTGTGCCAAGGATTTCTCTTCACTACTAAGCTATTCCATGGAGATAGAGAGTACATTTGTACAGTGAATTTACTACTTGTGGCCCATAGTGGGACTGACACCTTGTTTGATATTATGTGCTCCAATATTTTGTTGATTTTGAAGAAAAGAAAAAGAGGGCTTCCTTCTGAAGCCTTTGATTTCCTTGTTACAAGCAAGATTTGAAAAATTGACTTCAGTAAAAATGAAAATAAATCAAATAAACTCACTTCTAACAAAGCCCTGGTTTCAGTACATGATCAAATGCGGAATAATTACATCAAATGAAATTATTACTTCACTGGTTCCAGATTGTTTTCTATAGGGCGTTCACGCTTATTTGAGCTAAATATTGCTTAATACATTTTCTTTTAATATAAAACCATGGTAATATTTGTAACAATGTTCTCATGCAAGCATTCATAATAAAGTGTTATTTTTTAAGCTTATATGTAGCATTAAAGGAACAAAACCAGTCCAGTTTTGTGCCCCTATTTCTACATTTATAGGATTTACTAAGGCTGTAATTATCTAAAACTCAAAGCAGGTTACATTTTCAGTTGTCATTAATTTGTGGAATTTGAGCTCATGTTGCCTCCAGGTAGCACACAGAGAAATGTTGGTTTTGTGAAATCTATAAAGAGAATTTGGAGTTATTTCTAAATGCCACCATTATGCAAAACTTGCATTTCTGCAAATGAAACTTTTTAATGTCGGATTACAATAAAATCAAGACACCCCTTGTGAACAAGACTTTCAGACCAATTAGGCATCCAATTACATGTGCAGGAGGCATGCACAATTGTGCAGCTAATCTGTGCATGAAATGGCTTTGATTGCACATGTTAATTGGATAAATGTGTGTGCAAATGCCAGCAGTCATTTGTGCCTGCAATTATCCAATGCACATCCACAGTCATGGCAACTGCCTGCACAAATGAGGAGCAGTCTTCCATCCCTAACTGGGCTGGGGATTGAATCAGGAATCCTTTGGATTTGCTTCTGCCAGGTCACTTAGACACGAGATTTGGGGAAATGTCATACTTATTTCCTACCCAGCTGAGCCAAAGTGATGGACATCAGCATGGCCAAGGAATCTCATTGTTCCATGAGCAAGGAGAGGAGGAGCTGGGAGTCCTTGTCTGGAGATGCAGCACTTCGAATCTGCCTTTGAGAAGAAGAAGACTGTAAGTATCCAGCAGGGCAAAGCACAGCAGGAACATGGAAGTATATTTTCCTGCCATTACCTGAATTAGAATTGCATAATCTGCAGGTCATAATTGTGGTGGGAATGGGAAGGGAGGGACCCCCAGCCAAGAAGGTTCTGGGCCAGCACCACTGGCTGAGTTTGATCTCTGTGTGCAGTTGTTTTCATGAACCTCTGTGACAGTGAGTTATAAAATGAATAAATGTGAAAAATCTTCTGTCTTCTCTTAGAGGTTTTTGGTAATTCTTCCAGAGACAACAACCATCCTTGTACTCTTCAATGTTCAGAGTCTTCAATACCAAAATTAATTCTTCCATTTAAAAGCAAGGGATTGGTGTTAAAATACATATCCGTACATATAAATAGGAGCCCAAATCCTGAGCGAATCCTTAAAAGAAACAGTTGTTTACATTATTTCTTTCCAATTTAAAGAGCTCTTTAAACATGCAGAGGTACATAGAAAAGTGGCTTTTAATAAGAATGGGGTGTTTAAAGCAGGCTAGTGGAGTTTGAAGCTCAGTAGGAGAAATGGTCCATAAAGTCCTTTAGAGGCCTGGAAAATCCTCATCTAAACAGACACTGAGCAACTAAGAAAAGCAGAAGTGTAAGGGCGAAGTTTCTGCAAGGCACCTACCCCATTCTGCCCATCATTTCACTGTCTTCTTACAGCTTTTCTGGCTTTCCAAAATGTTTTTGGAAGTAATGTTATCTCTGAGCCAAGACAGAAGTGACCTTCATAACTTGTAGGGTCTCACCTGAGCAGGAGCATCTTCATTTTTCTGTGTTCTGTCTCTTAAACGCTTCTCTGAGTGGCCTCTGGCACAGTAGCACCACTGAGCTGACAGTTCCAGAGGCGCATCAGCACCCTGGTGTGATGGTTAGACCTGAGTAACAACCACAGCCCCGAGCAGTGACTTGTCTTTCCCTCCCACACACCACTTTACTTCAGTGTTTTCCTTCTGAAGTTGAAAGCTCTTCATCTGATGGGTTGTGCAGTGGTAAATCTGTGGACTGAGCCACCCTCTGATACCCAAGACACGTAAATCTCCTGTGATCTTGGACAGGTCACAACCTCCTTGTGGTCTTCTTTCCCCCAGATGGGGATATGAGCCCTGTTTATGAGGTTTACAAGTGTGCATCACCCCCTAGATGTGTGCCAGCAGCAGCACTAAAGAAACACTATCAACCTAACAAACGATGCTGTGGATTAAGCTCCATAACGTTGAAAGGAGGTGGGAGAGGAGACACTTGGATTTTGATAGCTTTTATATCATAATAAAGACGGAGGGACAGCAGTTTGGGAACTTGTTGGTATGCATGGAAGTCCAGAAGCTCCTGCTCTTCCACTGCAGTGCATCTGTCATGGCTATTCCCCTCCAAGACAGAGAAAAATGATTCAGCAGAAATTGCAGTTCCTCATTTCTATGCTGCAAGGGCTCATATCCATCTCCGGGGCACTTCCCAGCCTCAGAAGGATGGCTCTTGTTAACATGCCCCGTTGCTGGCCCCCGAGATGCCCTGCTGAGGACACTCCATCACGCAAATCACCGCTGTCCTGGCGGCTGTAAGTGATGCCCTGCGGTCCGCACAGCCCATCCCTGCCCCTGGAAATGGGGTCCCTGCGGCTGCGGAGCTCCAGCTGTGCCACCGCTGCCCGCTCGCTGCAGATGGCACTGTTCCCTGTGCTCGGCACTCCGACGCTCTGCCCGGGGAGAGAGCCCTTCGAAGGGTTCAAAATCCTTATTCCTTTGCTCAAAAAAATTCCATGTGTTACAGCTACGGTCCAGTTCTGGCAGAAATAGGGGGGGGAACTGAATTCTCCAACACAGAGTACAAGAAACTCATGCTTTGATTTGTTTTGTTTGTTTTTACAGATTCATTTTTAACATTCCTCCCATGGAAATAATGTGAAACAATAGACATAGTTGAAATAAATGCCACAGACAGATCTTGTGACTGTTTACAACCAGAGCTATGGTAATTTTGTTAATTTTGAACTTTAAAGTGCTTGTACAGAAAAGGCAAACTAAGCACCCTGGGTTCTATAGCATTATGTTTTCTTTCAAAAACATCAAGAATACGGGCAATATGAAATCAAAATGGCATAACCATGACCCTGGCCAACTGCAATCTCTATCCCTCCGCATTGTTTCTTATTCAGAAAACTCTGTATTTCCCTCTGAGTTTCAACCCTGGGCCATAATTTTTTATGTACACAAATTCAGGTCTGACAACATTTCAGCATTAGAAATCTTTTCCTCTGGAAAAACATATTAAATTGTATAAAATGACCAGTAATCCTCAGAGCCAAAAGTAATTTTTGACAGTAGTTATAAAACTTCTAAAATTATTAAACTAGTAAATGATGTAAATACATATTTTCCTTACATTGCAGTTTCTTTAGGTGATCTCAGTGGAAAGACAAAAAGGAGAGGGGGGAGCTGTGTTTCAGTTTAGCTGCACTTCAGTCACTCCTGGTTCTCATTTAACACAAAATTTTTCAGTGCTGCTCAGTTTCTTTTATGTCCATCAGTTCTTCCCCAGTCTAAGTAAAAACAGTTTTGTAGGTTGTTGTAAAAGAGATTAAATCACCTCAGCAAATAGTTGGGCATTTCCCTTCAGCTTCTCCAGCTTGTCCTGAGACCCCCCAGTCTGGGGGCCCTGTTCTCATTTTCACTTTACAGGAACTGAACCAATGAATTAAACTACAGGTCTGTAATCACAGCAAAAATATCCAGAAAGTGCCATGTATTTCTTAACTTAAAGATCAGAAAGAAGTTTTCAATAAGCTGTTCTAATTTCCAAATCACAGTCACAGAATTTCAGTCTTGAACCCCAGCAATTTGTTCCAGGCCTTGTCTGGGCTCACCTGCTTTACTGTTGGGGAAAATTCAGGTTTTGAGAGCTTTTTGAGAATCAAATTCATCTAATGACCTGTCCCCCATGACACAATGCTGACTGGCAAAAGGACTGGAATACCCTGCAAACCTTTTCTTTTGCATTCTTTGCGTGGGATTACTGGAGTTCATCAGCCTGTAATTCTCACAAACTCTGCTAGCAAACGAAAACTGGAAATGGAATCTGCTCGAAAAAGAGCAAATAAATTCTTCGGAAAATATGTAATTTATGATGATGGGACTCAGAAAAAATGGAAATGTAATTACTAAAATTTATTTCTACTGTGTCTATTAAATTTTGAACAAGGTAAAAAAGGAATAAATCCCACTAAAGCCAAATTCCATAGGTTGAGCTTATATTTGAAGAGCACTAAACAAGCTAAGGATGCAACAAACTATTGTTAGAAATACTGCAGACAAGACATGTTATGTGAAATTAGACAAGAAAAATTTGAGAGTAGGATTTGAAAGCATTTAAAGAATAGGACAAGCTTCTTCCTACAAAGCCCCACATAGTTCAAGGGAAGCTCACTGGAAACAAAGTCACTGAACCTGTGCTAAAACCAGAATTGTACAAAGACAAAATGAGTACTAGAAGTCAATTATGAATTGAACTACTTCAGCACTTGTATATGCTATTCAAATAAACATTAACAAATTTAAAAAAATACATGTATTAAAAGAATTCTTCATTTTCTTTAAGATGCATCTTTCAGTGTGATCCCCCGTGCTGAAGTGCTGCCCCTGCAATGGCTGTGTGCCAGGGTGCCCACACTGGCAGGGTGTTTTCACACCCCCAGAAGGCTGCAGTGCCTTTAAGCCCCGAGGATTTGGTGGGGTTTCCTGCACCCTCCAGGTGCCCTGCTCGTGGTGGCAGCTCTGGCACCAGGGCTGTGGGAGGCAGGGCTGCCCCCTGGTGCCACCACAGCCCACGAGCAGGGGGGGAAATGAGAGATGTGTGTGTAAATAAAAGATTGATGAATGAAGCCCTGAAAGCTGAGATGAAAGTGAAGCAGAACAGACAGGTAAATCATTCTGATACTTATGTTAGTGCTGAAATTATGTTCCTCTACTTACTTTTTTTTTTTTCCCCTGCTGACAGCAGTTCAGGTGACAAAAAATACTTTCAATTTTGCTGCTGACACAAGTGCTGGAGGTGAGCAAACTTGAGTTCTGTTGCTGAGGAAGCAGGCTCTCATCAGGAGAACTGAGGAAGTTTTCTTGCTTCATTTTTAATTACTTGGTTCTTTACTTAAGAAGCTTCAACTTCAACTATCTCCAGAGCAGCTTAGGCTGGCTTGCCAAACTTGAAGCTGTGTTTAGAAAAAAATAACACTTCTAAACCTGCTCACTTTAACTCAGACACAAAGGACTAAATACACATTCTGGCTTAGAGTTTCAGCAGTATTTTAAAGCCAGATTCCTTCTCCCACAAATCTCTGGATTTTCTGGTGTGAAAAGACGTTTCAATAAAATACTGATTTTAGCCAAAATAAAACTGAAATAAACCCCAAGCACCTCTTTACAGGCAAGCTTCACCTTCTCAAGTCATCCTTGAAGCCTGTCCTTGGGCTGGGAGAGGAAATGCCCACGAGGGATGTAGGCACAGGGCAAGGAAAGAGCAAGGCAAGGGTGACTGGAAGGGGAATGCATACATGGGGCTGAGGGACCCTGAAGAGCCTGAGCCTGGACAAGGTCTGGGCAGGAACAACCTGGGATGGGATCATCAATTCAGCCTGGTGCTGGGGCAAGGCAGTGCCTTGCCCTGGAGCAGAAAGGGATGAGGAGTGAAGGTGTTCTCTTCCCTTACTGGGATTTCTCTTCCCTCTGAATCTAAGAAAATAAAAGCCCCCAAACAGTCAGAACAACCAACATGCAGAAAAACTGAACACTGTCATCTGATCCTGCACAGCAGTCTCAGATAAATGTGTTTTGATGATTCTGAGCAATTGCTTTCAAAACAGAACATGGTGTTGAAAAGGAGGCTGTACAAACATACTTTACATTGAAAGGCTTAGTGAAATCATATAATCTGTAAAAACTGAGAAATTTGGCCTCTATTTGCTTTCCTTCCGCTCCTCAGGGTTGTTATTGCCTCATTATACAGTCGTTTGTACAATGTTTTGGCAGACATTTACTGTTGCATAAATTAAAGTCGCTGAATCCAGTCATGCCTACAGGTCTTTATGAAAATACCAGCAACATTTTTATTTGAATGTCAAAGTTTGTCAACCATTAAGCTGATTGATTTTTCATTATGCAATTCAATAGAAGAAGCAATCTCCAAGCCTGTATGCAACATTACTCAGAGAAAAATATGCATCTTGGAAAAATCCTTCCTGCTTTTTCTTTCAAGTCTCTTCACAAAGGAGCTGTGCTTTAAGGCTGGCTTCAGACATTTATTAATACACCAGCAAGGGATATGATGCTGTGAAACAGAATGAATTCATCTGTGGCAATCCAAAAATTCCAACAGTGCTTTAAAAACCTTTTCAAGGGGCTTTATAAGACAAATATCTATTGGAGTGAGGAAGAATAGGTCTAAGAGCACCCATAACCCAAGCAGACCCAGCTCTGCACAGCAGGATCTCTCAGAGCCCAGGACTGTGGAGACACTGGTCAAGTCCAGAGAGCAATTTTCTTACCTTGCTCAGTGTCAGTCTGCTCTGCAGAACCCCCAAGGGTGGCAGGCACTGAAGTGCCCACAGGGGACTCAGAACTTGCCCTCGTGTTCCTCCTGAGTGCCACACAAGCCTGCAGTTCACAGCCAGAGCTGCACTGAGCTGTCCCGTGCAGGATGAGCTGAGCAGTGCACCCAATAGACCTCCCTGATGATATTTGACTCCACGCTTAAAGGATCCAGAGCACACTATAAAAAGACCCATTTAATTAAACTGGGACATGTTACAAATATACCTACAGATGTGCAAAATTAAAAGGTGAAAATGTAAATTAAAATAAGAACATGCATAATCTGGTCACTCTGTGTGTGTATATATATTTACTGAATTTAAAAGGTAAGGACTTAAGGGTAGCAGTGAAATACTATCAGAAACAGGGCTGTGCGTATTGAGATTTGTGACAGGTATCCAACTCACTGGCTTTATTTTAAAACCTTCCTAGAAAAGACAATTTATATTAATATATTACAAATGCTTAGAAAAAGAAAGAAATCCATAGAATTCATTGTCCCTACTGAAGACATTACATGGAGTACAAAATTCAGCAGTTATTTTGCACTTTATAGCCACAAATAAAGCACATGTTCATATCTGTGGAAAGGTGAACTGTTGCCTAATTACTAAATTTATAAGCAGTACCACAGAATAAAACTGAGAAGATTCTGCTTACTGCTTACTTAAATTCAGAGTTCCAAATTCCAACTGGCTTCAAGGAGGGCGGTATTTCAAACTTCAGACTTGGAGTTTTCAGAGATTCTTGCTTCATTTAGTCTGTTTATTTTTTCTTTCTCGAAGAATGAATTAGACTACTGAAAAAACAGTAATAATTAAAAAAAACCCCCTGTTTAGTGCACACAGTAGCATTTTTCAGATTCACTGGACCATGGACAATGAAACTGAAAGCTAATGTCAAGTTAGAGTAACTTTACTTCTAATTTAACAGCACAGTCAAAAGCACTTTACTACAAAAAGTTACAACTTTCATTATGTCTATAAATAGGCAACCTACTGAATTATCCCATAGAATGTTAATGACATTAGCACTGAGTCTTAATTAAACAATGAAGCAATATGCATTACAATCTGCCAGCAAAATATGCATAATCAAAAAAGATTTAAAAAAAAAAAGGTATAATTTGATGTTATTTTTGTTAAGCAGTAAACAAAGAGTTCGTGCTGATTGGTGAAACCTTATTTGAGAAACAGGGAAAATGTCAGAGATGGAAGAAAACATCTGCTATCCCAGTCACGTTAGAATAGTTACATTTGATTTTTCCATTAACACTGTTCATCTTCTTTCTCAAATACATTTACTTTTTACTTTTATTTTACTGAACTCTCAAATAGGTTGAGAAAATACCTGTCACTATTTTACATCTTTTCCCTAGGACATTAGAGGGAAATGACTCCGCCAAGTTCCTTGAGGAAACCAGTGCCAGAGCCCAAACCCACAGCCACTTCTTCCGAGTCCCACGTTGATCCATCACCCACTGCTGGTGTTATGCCTCATGTGAGTCCTGCTCTGCTGTTGCTTCTCATAAAAGACTTTTTTTCTGCCTTACAAATGTCTGAGGTGATTTTAGAAATGGTGTACTCATTGTTGCATATTATTTCGGCATTCAAATGGGGAGCAGGAAAACACCTCATGACTGAGCTAATGAGCTGCCATAAGAATCCCACAGTGGATTCTCTGAATAATCCACAGTCTCAAAATGAGTCACTGAAGGTACTTAGCTGGGGCTGACACAAATTTTTGCCCAGCAAAGAAGGCTGAATTCAGTGGATAATTTATTCCCAACAAAGGACTCAAGCATGACTTGCAGTGACTTTCACGCTGCAGCAGCGCTCGGCGAGCAGGAGCGGTTTGGTTCCGTGGGGTGACAGCTGCTCTCTCCTCATGATTAAATGGCTTTCCCTTGGGTGAGCTCCAGAAACATGCTCAGCTTTGAAGCACCAGAGACTCAGAATTCCACACTGGCCATTACCAAGCTTCTTATGCACAGAGTCTAAAACAGCCCAGGAGTGTTGGGGTTTGGGATTGTATTTTGTTTTTGAAGAGAAGGTTCTCCTATCCCTTCCCAGACTCAAGTTTCCAAGGATTAACAACTGGTTCCTCACCCTGGACATTCAGCTCAGGTACAACACCCCAGCTCACCAGCACCCACCATGCTGGTTTCATGGCTTGGGAGCTGCTCTTGAGGTACCAACGAGCTGCAGTCCAGTTCCGACTTACCCAGGTATTTTATCATTACCAACCTCACAGCTCCAGCATCGAGACAACAATCACGTCCAACACAGCAGCATTTCTCAGTCCAGCTTCATGCTTAGACCAAAAGGAATGAGAGAGAGCTTCCTGAAGATGGAGCAGCAGAAAAAGCACCCATAAAAGCCAAAGCCACATCTGCTTGACACCAGTGGTGATTGCTGTCATTCAGTAGATGGCTGTCAATCAGTAGGACCTCAGAAGAGAAGTCTCCTCCGTTTGAGAGGACAGGTGGAGTGTCCATAGGCTTTGGCATGCCCCGAACTATATAAAATATACAGCACTAAAGCCTTCTCCAGAGACCCAAATATACTGTGAATTATGGGGCAGCCCTTCAGAAGGAAGTGTGAGATCCTGAAAATCTGTATCGGAAAATGTGGGTGTTCTGAGACTCCTGTTTAGTCAAATACACCTGGGCTGTCCTACACTCAGGATGGTCCCTGCCATCTCTTCCACAAGTGTATGCAAACAGTGTAAAATACGTTGTCTGCTGGAATTGTGACAGGAAGAGTATTTTCTATTAAAGTTCCCTCTGATCAGAACTCCCATGCAGTCAACAACTGCATCTTCCTGATACTTCACTGTCAACTTTCTACATCTCAGATGTCACTGAGATTTACAATATTCCCTGCTGGGCTCCCCAGCCAGGTTTTCAAGAACCATTCGCTCTAACAAACAGGAACTGGCAGCCTGTAAATAAACATAATGGTGGAATTGCTAATAAGCTCTATTTCCACCAAGAGTAATTTTGTTGCTAGAGATGAGGCTGACAACATGAATTCCACATGGCTGACCATCTCCTACCACTCACCTCTACAGCTCAAACTACCCTTCTACAGTAACTTTTCAGCATATTCACAAAGTTCTGGAAATCATGCATCGAAGTTCAGATTTCCATCTGATTATGGGAGCAATCTTACTATTAAACTGGGCTGCAATAAATTAATGTTCTGTATCAGAGGAGCCTAAAATACAACGGGGTCTGAAGCCAAAGGAGCCGTGCAACCTCCTGAGGAGGTTGGAGAGGGAATGGTCTCAACTATGGAAAAGAATTCTCAGGGGAACTCTGAAGAGACTCACAGACTATGGAAAATATAAAATACAATGTAAAAGATAAATCCCTCACAATTCCCCACGTCCTCCAGCACATCCCCACACAGGAGCTGCCAGTGCCTGGATGTTTCTGAATCAGCAAGTCTAACACAAAGGTATTTTTTCCAGGGGTCAATTTTCCCATTGATGCAAGGAGGATTTACACATGCAAGTCCCATTAACATTAATAGGAGTTACCCACATAAATCCCCCTGCAATGATAGGAGAAAGGACCCCACAGTCTGCAAGGATCTAAGTTCTAATGATTACCTGTCAAATGGCCCTGAGCATCATCACCAGAAAAGGCAGACAAAGCAGCTTCATGGCTGAGAATCCTTCCAAAGGAGCAGTCACTGACTGCAGCCCTACAGATAAGGCAACACTACAGCAGAAAGGAAGATGGCACAAAATGGCCTGTTTGGTTATTAAGGGTTAATCCAATTAACCAACTTAAAAAGAAAGTACTCATTAAGAAAGGAATTCAAACATATCAAAGCACTCCTCAGGAAAAAAAAAAGGTGTGAATATTGTATGAGCTCCAAGGTGCTTGAAGGATAATACAGCTACTTGTTTAAAAATTCAATTAACCTTATCTTTCTTTAACTTGATTTATTAATAATCCTACAGATAAATTGCCAGTTTTTAAAAAGTCATGTTATCTTTTGAATACATCCCTGCACGACAAGCCTTAAAAACGACTTCAAATAAGCCTAAGCCTTGCTTTGTGTTCTTACTTCACTGAAAGAAAAGCAAAATACAGCTCAGAGCATGATTTCTGTAAAATACAGAGATCAACAATCTCATCTACTGCTCCTGCCAGTGAGCTATTGGGTACTCAAGTACCATAGGAAAAACATTTTATGTTTCCATTCACCTCACGAGAGACATGAGAACAGTTTTTAAGCAATCAATGTAGTGTGAAGCCATAGCCTACACTGGTGGATCACTTCGTCTGATCTGCAATCAAACTGGCAGTATTTGCAAACTTTGCTTCACGTGGGCACCAAGCACCAAGATACAACTTTATACAGATTTGCTGGCTTGGTTAAACACACTGTGACACACAAAAACTTCAGTCTTCCTGCAGGTCCTGAAAGCAGACAACAGAACTGCCAGGAAATCCGAGCCCACAGAAGAACTGCTTTTCTCTGAAAACAGATGACAAGGAAACACCAAACAATGCACTTGCAAGCAAACCTTTAATTTTCATCAAACGATTTCCTTGTAAACATAGATGAGAAATTCAGCTATGATCCTCAGTTTTGAGAGACAAACAGGGACCAGATCCTGCACTTAGTTCTTTTACAGATCTGCAGATGTTAAATACAACCACCATACACTCATGCTGTTCAATACACAGAGGAATTACAGCTAAATGAAGAGGCAGCCTGCTTATTATTAGATATAAATAACTGCTCAATCACAAGCATCCAAAGGTTACAGCTGTTGAACATTGCAAACAGTTCAGCCACGGGTTTTTCTGAGGACTTTGGGGTTCTGCACACAGGAACATACACACACCTGCCCTGTACCCAAAGGATGCAAACACTACAACCTGGGTTCTGAAATGCAAAGTGAACAGGGCACACGATGCAGGACAGAGCGAAGTTAACAGTTATGCTGTAGAAAAATAAACAACCAAGCCTTTGTGGCCTGGAGCCAGTTTCAAGGCAGGCACGGGCACCAGGGAGCTGTACAGACCTGGCTGTGGCACAGCCAGGCACTGCTCAACACTCAGGACTCAATGGCATTTTTTATTTACTTACAGGATTTAAGCACTGCTGGAACTGTATCACGTTCAGGCAGAAGTTTAAACCCCAACTCACCATCAAAACTCACTGATCTACTGGGTGCACATTTTAAGGTAAATCTTAAAGTACATGACACATATTGTTTATCATTTGAATATCTGATTTCAAGCATTGTTCAGAAGAAGTGAAAGTTTAATATGGTAATTTACAACAGCTTTCTCATTTTGTATTTTTTCATACAAACTAGGTTTATAAATACCTCAATACCTTTTATTCTATAAATGCTTCATGATGTATCATTACAAAATGCATAGTTTACAGCTATCAGGCTAATTTTAATCCTATTAATTGGGAGCAACACAAACCTTTGGAATTATCTGTTGAAACTTCTCTCCACCATAAAACCCTCAAACTTCTGAGACCCCGTATTTCAAAACATTAACTACTGGCTTACCAGAGGTCCAGACACTGCAACAAATCCAGGGAAACCACCAACAGGTATGTCCCATTTAGGACTTTGAATTCTGTCGGGAAATCTGGCATTAAGTTTAAATTGTGCTATTTTCCTGACTACAGTAAATTAAGTCACTAGTGAAAACTTGTGATACATTAGATCTCATTAAAAAAATAAAAAAGTAAAATTGTTCCACGTGAGGAACGTATTTTGGATTGTATTTGCTTCTAAATTATGGCATCAGTTTCAGAACCATTCCAGAAAGCCACTCCAGAACTGTCAATTATTGACAGATTGGGAGCCTCACCTTCACTTGGTTCATCAGCACAGATCCAAGGATTTTTAGAAGGCCCTCTTCTCACTGATAAGAAACTTGCACTTTTTTCCTTTTGCTTAGTTTTGACTCATTGCCTCTTTAAAAGATGGAGGATTCCTTCTAAGATGTAAAACAAACCCAAATTATCTGGAGAAATCATAAATCCTATTTTAGCACTTTAAGTTCAAATGTTTTGTTGTACATTTTTTGTTTAGCTACAAACCCTGCTGGACCTGGTAGACCTATGACTGCTTTGGACTGTCTCACTATCAGTGAAACTACTTGACAAAGATGATTCAAGCTAAAGGAAGTAAGGCCATAGCAAATACTATGGCTTTGGGGGTTAACATTCTTTTTCTTACCCTTCCTCCCTTAAGTTCTAGTTTGGGTCAACCTCTTGTACCAAGAGAACACTGTCATACTGTCATTCATTCATTCATTCATTCATTCATTCATTCATTCATTCATTCATTCATTCTTCCTTTTTAACAGCAGCACCTTCTCCACTACTGCTCTCCTCAGCTGAGGACTCTGGTTTTGCCTCTGCTGAATCACTGAACCCAGACTCTTCAGGCTCAATCTCATTTTCATCATAAATAATATCTTCTGGATTCGGTGGTGGTGGGCAAAATTCCTCTGTTGGAAACATGTCTTGGAAAATAGTCTCAGCCTATTTAGAAAAAAAAAAAAGAATAATGTAAACTTTACCTTGAAATGTAATACCTTGAGGCAATATTGAACAGATACTTAAGATTAACCTCCATTCTTTCAAATCAATAGTGATTTAATACTTTGACAGCATTGTAAACACATGGCAAATCCATTCCTTCTTGCAGTCCTCATAAAAGAAAAAGCAATTTATCTTTTTACATTGTTCTACTGGGAAAGTCAAAGCACGGGGCTTTTGAAAAAATGCTGGTCATTCTACATTGTATTGAGAACAAGGAAGAGGATTTTTGCAAGCAAAATGATGTCCTCTATAAAAACATCCCCAGCTGCAGTAAAATGCAGAGCATGGCAAATGTATTGCTCTTTCCAGAGACAGGGATCCATTTCACAGGACAAACAAAGCCAGGAAGTTGTACCTATGTACAATCCTCATTGTATCTGTAAGGATTTCCTTCTGAAATTTAAAAATTGCAAAATAAGTTCCATTTCAGTTTTTCCAAACAGCTCAAATGTGGCTCAACTGAAAACTGTTCTCACTCAATGCAGAGTGAGCAGACAAACATTTCCTATGCAGTTCTCAACAATTGTTCAGTCCAAATAGTCAGTGAATATCCACTCCAAAAATGGTCCAACAATTATGAGGCTGAACAAGGGAAGAAATTCTCAGTATGTTATACAGGACAGTATGACAATGATGATAATTGAACAATTAAATGGCATAAAGTGCTTTTGTGTCTACCATGTTTCTAAGTTAACCTTATCCAGCAGAAGTAACACAGAATAAAGAAGAATAATTAAACAACTCTTTCATTACTTATTTACTTTGATACTTATTGTAAATAATTAAGGTAGTACATAGCTCCTTCAATATTTAGTAATAAAGTGTATCAGCTGAAAAGTGTGTGCACAACTGAATTCAGCATTAAGACAGAAGCACTATCACACTCTAATTTAATAACTGAGGTTGAACAGAACCAAGTTTTGTTCCTGTTTTGCTGTATCCCAGCTTGTGAAAAGCTGTGGGGCCTTTCACAGAACCTTTACAGGGACAACAACCAAACTAACAGAAGCTGGAAAAACAACACACTTGAATAACTCTGAAATCCTTCCAGATACAGATAAGAAACATAAATAGGTTAAAGGACAAATATTGCCCTGACAGTTTTAGTGCATCCTCTCATGAACATGAAGATGCCTCAGAACTCTGAAATACTTCAGGGAACAGATTGCTTTGGAACATAATAATTCATGTCAGGTTGTAGCAGTGAAAAATAGAAAACTGGAAGCCAGATGCTTTCTTGGATCCACACACACAGCATTTGAAGGAATCATAGATGGCATTTTCATTTCATCTGGCCTATCCTCAGGGCAAGGAAATGCAAACATCCAAATTAATTCAGTATCACTCAAGAAATTTAACAGTAAATTATAATAAAACAAGAATGAAGCAATTTCTATACTGAGGTGTAAATGGATAGTTGCCTATAAAAGTTATGGTGTCTTGCTTCCTAAATAATGTACCATCAATGCAGTCACACAGCTTGACAAACAGAAGTCAGTGGTTCTAATGGCCATGAACAAATAAATCAGAGCAAGTATCACTTAAACACTAACCCCAAAATGACTAGAGAAATTAGATTCAACTTTCCAAGCTATCTCCAAGACTAATACACACAGTGAGGTTCAGTTTATTGTTTAAAGTGTCCTGATCCAGGAGTTTGTAAATGTTTCCTCATGGGAGCCTGGAGGATGACAGTGGTCTGGGGGAGGAAGGCACACCAACTTCCAGTTGTTTTCCTCCTCTCCCTGTCTAGAAGGTCCCTGCATGGTGTATTCCAGCTGGGACTTCTGTTTCGTCTTCACCCTGTTCTGCACTCTGTCCTCACACAGGACTATGAATTATAAACATGTTCACACTAAAATATTTTCCACTTCAAGTACTGACCATTTGTTTCAAAATTTAGATCAGGTTCAAAAAATGCGGCCTCTCTCTCCCTCTGTCTGAAAGGCACTGATTTAGGCTCCTGAAGGCTCCTCCTCTGAGATCTGCTCACATGTCTGTCACTGGTGGGCACCAGACGGAACACAAAGGGTGAAATGCAGCACCAAGAGTATTTGGACAGGGCTTGACCTACACCACCACTACTCCTTGCAAAGAAGGCCATTTAAGGGAAGGCAAAGCTGAGTGCTAGGAAAAGTGGCTATCAGAATTAAACCCAGGCTGTTTAAGTGTATTTAAACAGCTTTTATCTTGCACTCTTTTAAACCATTTTAAAAAAATCTAATTTAGAAAAGCAGTTATTTACAATTTAAAACTGCTACCCTAATAATTGTTTTGTATTATTTTTGTCTTTACAGTTCTTTATCCCTCTGGGAGGCAAATTACTGCCTTGTAAAACAAAATGAAGGGTGCTATTAGCCCTTAATGATACTGTTCTGACCCTGCAGTTCAGGCTATGTCAGCCTCTCCACTTCAAAATCTTATTTTAAAGAGGTTTATGGCTTAGTCATAAAGAACCCAGCACTGGTTAGGAGGTGGCATGCACATTGCCTGAGCATGGCCACTAAAATAACAGCTTTCAAAATGACTCCTGCCAGTTAATCCTGCAAAGATGTAAAGTCTGAAATCCCTGACACCACTGCAAGGGCTGATCTGCTAAGAATCTGTCCCTTCCCTGGGGAGGTGCATCTCTGGAGGGAAGGAGGAACATTCCTGCAGGGATCTCCTGTGGGACAGGCTGTAATTCACACGTTTGCATGACCGTGTTGTCTTCTGCTCAATAGTGGTGGGGAAGAGACAGTGAGAGGTGTGAGTGTTCTTCTTAAGGAGCTGGGGCTCCCGCACATTCTGCCACACCCCACCTCTGGATCTCCCCAGTTTTGTTTAGAAGGTTTTCACTCCTCACTCTCATGTCAAAACCCCAGGAGTTTGTCTCACCTGGAGTCCTGCTGTGGTGTGCCTACTACATGCTCAGGGGTCCTCTGTTCAGGATTCCCCTTATCAGGAAGCAGACATGCAGCCACCCACCCACTGAGAACTAAGAACCAGAACTGTCACCTGGTGTCAAACACCACCTCAATGGCACAAGTAGAACAGCATTCCCCTCAATTCCTTCAGAGACACAATGACACCATCATTTTTTAATACAGTGACGCTCAGGCAAAGAGGAGGTAAACTGAGGCAGGAGCTTGATCCACCACATTAGTAATTAGGTTGCTTTTTTCCCCAATAGGTTTTTGGTTTCTGACTGTGTCCTGCAAAAATTTAACTTCTTTGATGATCCTTCCAGTCTGAACTGTAGATAGGATTTTCTGACCTCTCACTTGTACTGTACCCTCTCTTTAACTTTTCAGGTGAAAGATGGTGGCCATTTCCTAATCTCTCAACCTACCAAGTTTTATAACTTTAGGGAATCATCATCTATATTTCTAAACAAAGCAGAATAACTCAGATTTAGGTCTTTAAAATTCTGCAACCAAAACTCTGAGGTGCCCAACCTGTTTGACAGCGCAGTCGTTTCCTAAAGCAGAGTCAGGCCCAGAACAGACATAAACATTTGAGGGTAAGCCATTATAGGAATTCTTCTCAACTCCTGAAGAATCCCTCATGTTGAAGTAGACTGCCCAGAGGACTCTGGGTTTCTCCAGTTCTTCATTTTCAGTCTCTGTAAAGGAAAAGAAGTGTTTGCAGTAATCATCATTCTTGCTTGATAAGGTAAGTATGTAACCTAGTATACTAAAGTCAAACTTTTGACATGGAATTACTGTAATAAAGTATAGTTTTTCTTCAAAAAGACAATTGTTTTACTTCCCACTTGTTTCTGAGATTCAATTTCATCCTACTTTTCCTTTCCAGCCTTAGGTATGTAAACTCTACTGACTCTGTACACACTAAGCCACCCAAGAACCACTTATCACCTATGAGCCTCCTCCCAAGGAGCTTGGTCTGAATTTAACACCTTTCCACTTCACATCGTTGTACTTTCCTGGGCATAAACTCCAGGAGCACAAGAGGGGCTGAACAAACCCTCCCCAGGCTGCATTCCCTGTCCACAGATATTTTGGGAGTATAATTTTTCTTCCCCTGCCATTTAGTAGTTTATTTTTGCATAGGAACTCTTCTCCCTTGTGTACTTTAAGACTGAGTGTGTTCAAGGCAACCTAAGGAGATTGATGCTCATGATTTAAATAAAAGACATTTAAAAAAAACCACCACAAATAATACATCACCCCCAAATTAATTGAAGAATATAAAGAATTCTGATAAAGAACTGCCACCCCCCCCAAAAGTTCTGTATCTGAGATGTGTGACATGAGTATGTAAACCCTCCAAACTGTGAAAGTGCTGCTAACTGAACATAAATGCCTAATTTGTATTTATCTGTAATTACTGAGGCCTTACACTGTGCTCCAATACTCCTAATGAATACAAAACGATCCTGAACTGCAGCTCACTTGTTCACAACCTGCCCCCTCCTGCAGTTACTCTGCCCACTGCTCTGGGCAGATGAAGGTCACCTGTGAGCAGTGTAGACTGCGATGGAGGAATACACAACAGCTCCCTTAGCTTAATAGATACTATTTGTTTGGCATATTTGCTGTCCCATTTTTGGTATTTCAGCCCCTCTGAACTAAATGAAGCTTGCAAAAGACCTTGTGAGATTTACTTCTTTCCAACCAAGAAACTTCTACATAACAACAGCATTCAAAACAGCATTTTAAAGCAGTTGAATTAGGGAAAAAAAAAAAAAAAAAAGAGATAAATCTATGCTATTCCTTCAGAATCTTTTTATAACTGTCAAATAGTTAAAAAAAATAGGTGCTACCCATACCGAACAGTTTGAAATATAAATTAAATTCATCAGCCTGTGAAAGTCTGAGCCTTAATACAGGGCAAGATGCTCTTTAATATATTTAAAAGTTCACATTGCTCATAAAAGTTACTTCTTCCTCATTTAGGCAGGAAAATGAATGGAGTCCTCTTCTCCAGGTGACTTTGCCTCTTTGACCTGCCATGGCCCAGTGCTCACTTTATCTGGTGATTCATTTTCAATAACTCCAACAGTATTTGTTCTGACATTTTAATTAAAATACGACCACTACCTCATCCTGATGATAAAAAGGCCTATGTGTCAGGGAAAACTAGCTTTTCAGTGCCTCAGTGCACCTGAGGACCCCTATGATCACAGAGTTTCTCCAGAAGAATTTCACTCAGCTTCTAAACAATACATCATTGCAAAACTGGATCACTTTAAACATTAAGATTAATGCTCCCCCTCCCCAAATGATTAGAAGACACTAAACTGCAAGCTGATCTTCCCTTCACAGAGCCTTTGAAACACGTGGCACTGCCTTGAAAATTTAAGAGAGAAGTTAAATATTAAAGGCTGGAAATTAGCAGGTTTTATAATGAACAAACAGCAACAGGAAAAGTGTTTGCAAGTCTCCAGTCCAAAAAAGCAGCTTTCTCTCACCTGTGCTCCATGTATTGTAAGCAAAACAACTGTAAATATTTTAAGATACTTCCACATCACAGTAACTTGTATTTATACCAACACAAGCACTGTCACTGACAGCTGAGTATTGCTTTCTCACAGAGCTGTGATTTACTCCACTGAAGCACGGGGACACTACATTTAAAAACGCTTTGCCAGGCTTAGAACACCCCCCCTATTCTGTGAGCATCTACCAAAAATACGCTGAAATTCAACATCTCAGGATTCAATTTCAAAAACTTGTGTGGAATTAGTCCAAAGTATGTCAGGGACAATTTCTAGGCAGCAACTACTTTGCCAACAGCTGCTTTCCTCTGGGGCACTGAAATTGTCCATCTCAAGGCCAAAGGCCATGAGAGCAACTGGCAAAATCTCCGAGAATTTAGGGCCAAATAGTTCATCACTGGAAACTACTGGAAACCTATCTCTGTGCAAACAATGTGCAACAACTTTATGCTTCCACTGCTTGCAGCAGAATCCAGAGAATTTCACCTAAACCAGCAAACAAGGAAGCACTTGAAGACAACAGAAGGCTGAGCACCAGTGTGACAAGAAGTGCAGGCAAAAGAAAAGCAAGCAGCTTCCAGCATTGAGCACATCTGGCAGCTGGTGGAGACAGGCAGATCACCACCTTCTGGTTTTGGTAACTATTGTTTTGGATACCCAGGTGACAGAAATCACTACATTTAGAACAGCTTCACAAATATTTCACTGTACTACTGCAGCTCTGAAAGACATGCTGAGAAACAAATACGTTCCATGGAAAAAAGAAAGTGTGAAAATGAAAAAGGTCCCAGACACTTCCAGCTATGGTCCTTGGATACTGAAGTTAAACCACAGCTGAAGAAGACTTGGAACATCAGATCATGGACTACAACAAACATCTGGCTAATCAATCTCACTCTCCAGATAAATCCCATTACTGTGAAATGCTGATACCTCAAGAGCAGTTCACCAGACTCAGATATTCAGTAACAGGTATTTTAGTTAAAAGGGTAAATCACATTGATGCAAAATAATATCCTAATACTTCACTTATTTATTCTTACCTTTTTCTGCATGGAGATTGAACAACTTCTGTACAACGGGCTCTAAATCTTCCCTCGCAGTTTGAGTTGATGGACAGGTTAAATGAACTAAATCTGTTAGAAGAGAACACAAACTATTTACAATCACAGACACACAGATAAGTAACATTTACAAACTTTAAAAGGCAGAGCAGGCTTTTAGAGATCACAGATCACTTTCTTCATACAGATCACTTTATTGAACCCAGGGAAGTGCTGTACTGTGGAAATACAGCGTGTATCCAGCACACAGGGAAATTTTCTTGAAACATGTCAGAATTCTAACCTAGTTCAGCCATGGACCTTATGAACTATGGAATCCCTTGGTACAACATAATGAAAAAGCTCTGCAACATTTTGTTCATCCACCTTCTCAGCTGGGAGAACCACCAGTTTGGTGTCTGGGTGAGGCTGAATTAGGTTCTATGGCCCAACAAGGGTTTCTGGTCATTTCCAAGACTGATTTCAAGAACTTGATGTCAAGATGTGCTCTGTATGTGTCAGAAATAAAGGCACAGCAAATCCATACTGGAAGAAGATGACATGGAAAGATTTTGGACCACAGGAACACCTCTGTGTAATTGTATAGGCAGAACTCACCTGACAGCACAGGCAAATCCACACCACTACAGATGTACTATTTGTGAAAACTCGGTTTGGCTTGAACGATGTGGATTTGGTATTTAGATTCCTTGCTAATGTACTCATTCTCATGAAAATAAAGTTGCTAAACTCTTCCTTTATTTGTTCTGCTTTGAAAACTCCTGAAATTGTGGGCTCTTTAGAAAAGATACTCATTGATGCAGCCCCTGAGCTCTTTTCAGACACAGAAGCAGCTGCTCCACTGCTTTATCCCACCTCATTTTACACCCATTCATTCAGGAGTTTAAAAGCTTCATCTTTTCATAAAACCACCTTAACAGACTCCACTGCTACTGGAAACTTCTCAGCACGGAAGGATCCAGCAGAGAGTCATGCAGAAATTTAACGTGGCTCTGTACCAAGTTGGAACCCACTGAGTCCTCCATCATTACTGGACATTTCTGACCCATCTCAGAGCACTGCAGAGCTTTGGTATCATTGGAAATCTGATGCCATTTTTCTCTCTTACCTCTGAAGTCTGGCTGTCTTTGTTGTCATTATTTTCCAGGACATCACACACACCTTGACTGCTTTCCTACCCAGCTGGACACTGGCCCCATGAGGACCAGAAATTTAACCCTTCATGCTCCTCTTCCTTCAGTTAGCACAAAACCCAGATTATATTCAAACATTAATATTCATTTCTAATTCAACCCAAACCAAACCTTCTGCCTAAAAAAAGCAAAAGGAAACAGGTGGTGATAATGAAAATCTCCCTTTAACCTTAACTAGATGTTTACAAAACCAAAATGGGATACAATCTATTTTCCCCTAAAAACACCCAGCTATAAATCACTAAAGTTCACATCATTTACTTTCTATAAAATCTTTTTTATTATCTTTAAGGCTATGACTGAGCCCCAGTCATCAGTACATATTTTGATTATATTTGATTTACTCAGGTATAACTGCATTAGTTACAGTGGTTGCCAACATTTATCTTCAAGTAATTCTTCCAGCCAGAAGAACGATGAGTTCAGTTCATGATTTCATCATTACAGTCTCCATTTTTAGGGCAAGTGAAGGAGTTTGGTTCCACTCAACTGGCAATACAGATGATGTGCCTGTCATTTATGCAGTGTGATCAAAGAGTAGATGTATTTGTATACTTATCTTAAATAATTGTTCCAAGAAGAAATCAGTCAGGTTAAAACCCATTTACAGATAATGATGTAAAAGTTTTTAAAAAAATTATGAAATATGTCCCATAACTGGAACTCAGATATGCCTAATACAGAACTTTATTATTTCAATACATGAAGACAAATTTTATTAAGGAAGGCAGTACCTTCACTTCTGAAATGAAAGGAATTTATGGAGAAAAGTAAATAACAGAAACCTTAATATTTCAGCACCATAAAAAGTCTCATGAAACTAATAATTTTTATCTGTTGAACATCAATCCTTCTTCAGTTTCACTTCCTGCCATATAAATTTTGGGAACCCTTAACTAAAAAGAAACCAGCTATTTAAGGGATAATTGTTAATAATATGCTTTATAGCACTAAGTTCTTAATTACAGGCTTATAAAGTTTTTTACTATTAAGTAGGAAATATAACTTTGAATGACTTCATCATTTAGTTCACTCTTCTTTCATATGCAAAGAACTCAGTTCAAGCCCAGGTAATAGTCAGATAAATTGTCTATTATTACAGTTGTTAAAAAGCATTAGGCAACCTCTAATTCTATTCATCTTCCACTAGTGTCCCAAATTGGTCATCTATTTAACAGAATCCAGCAGAAGAATTTAGAAAGAAAAACAAATACCCAGTAAGAACATTTTGTTGCTCACTTATTTCAAGTTCACATAAAACACCAACAACTGAGTCCTAAACCAGAAAACTGTTAATGGAAGCACTGGGATGGCCCTTCTGAAAAGGTGATCTCTCCCATGTTTAGAATTAAAGACTCTAATGCAGCAGGTGACAGCAACAAAGTTCTTAAATGAATTTTTAGAACTTTCCCTCAGGTATACACACTCCTCCTCACCTGTGCTCACAACGGGACACAATCCCACCCTCTCCAGAACCTTCAGAAGACACAAAGCTTCCCAGTGTCTCATTTTCAGTTTGCCTGCAGAGCTGACAGAGCCCGGGGGGGACAGACGACACCTGTACTTACACGTGTCCTTCATGCAGGTCATGGTGGAGGAACACAGCTCGACCACACACACTGCTGGTCTGCCCTCGTCCAGCGGGGGCACCGTCAACACGGACACCTAGGGGCAGAGAGGGCTCATGGAACACAGAGCACCACGGAGCAAGGACAACACCACAGCTCCCAGTACTGCAAGCACAGTCTAGTTTCTGGTTTGCTGGGACAGGGGGAGCACAACGCTGAGTAAGGTCCTTTACAGTTAAGGACTGCAGAGACTGACAGAGGGGCACAGTAAGAACCTCCAGCAATAAAAGTGATTGTGGGGGAAACAAAGAAGCTTTGAACGAAGTTTAGACAAGATAAACAATTGCCAGTTAAGAGAATATTAAGGTAAAGTAATATTAAAAAGCATGCAAAACAAACTACCTTAATTATAGTGGGAGCCAAACTGGAAAGCCCAAGGAATTCAACTAAACTAAAATTTGCAATAGTTCCATAGAGACTAAAACAAATCAATTACCAAGAGAGCGCGAGCTGACTAAAGGGCTAGATTCAAGCAGAAACAAAAGCATGAACTAATTCCTACCAGCAATTAGATATTAATACAGACAATACATAAAGACCAGTGATATAAAATTGGTGTGTACCTGCTGCTCTGAGTCTGTGTTCAGTACAGACTGATCTGTAATGAGCACTGCTCTGGAGATCTGCCTACAATTAAAAACAACAATTATGTAAAAATAAAAATGTAAAAAGCAGCAATTTGGAATCATAGTTTTGATAATAACAAGGCTATTTCACCATACAATCTCATTAATATGATTCTTAGTGGGATCATTGCCTGCTGCTGAAGTAGGAACACATCTAGAACATTAAGGTAGTATTTTCAGTGACCAAACTAGATGACGAGTAAATGAGTCAGTGCAGTGGGATAAAATAGCTTGAAGAGCCTTCTGATTTAAAAATTTTTTGTCTATTTGCCCAAGATTGGAAGCAGCCTGTGACAGGACTTTAATGTTCCAAGCAGCACAAGACACTTGGGATTAGGGGGAAACACAGCAGGGAGATGATGAGTTCCTGCTCCTCCAGTGGCCGCCCTGCACTGCACTCACTGCTACAGCTTTGCTAATCCTTTATCTGCACCAATTTGAAGGCAGAGGCAGTGCATGCCTATCTGTTCCATACCTGTAGCACACATTTGTGCATGTGTCCTCTGAAAGGTAACTATCTTCCACAATAAAATAGTTGGCACTTATTCTCTGTCCAAAATGATCCACAATAGCTTTGCACCTGTTTAAAAACAACAAACCATTATAAGAAATTTCAATGTAAGGTAATAAAAGCATGCACAAGATTTTGAAATTGAGTTATACACCACAAGCTTTATATCTTTCAATTACTTTAGCTACGTATTTCTTGAACATGTGAACACCATAAACAACTCAATTGAACTGATAACTAAATGCCAGACTCAGACATTCTATCTGGAAGATACAGTTTTTCACATGCACTGTCAATGCAGATAATGATATCACAAGTTTAATAACCTGGTCACTTTACAAGGAAAACTAAACATAAGCTTACAACACTGGCATTTGGTTGTACATTTCTTACTTCACAATACCTGGAAAAGTAATACTGGGAATTACTTTGTAGGTACTACCCTATCACAGTGGGGGGGTTTTCTTCCCCAGCGAGCAACCATTACCAAAGACAAATTTATTTTGACAACAGTATTTGACTAATTAAATGACAAATTACCTTAAAAGATGTAAGGAAAAATCCCTGACAAATGAGTACATCAGTCTGTTCCCAGAGAACTTTTCTGAGTTTCTGTATTTGTGAGTAAATATATCCTTTATCCATAAGTTACACATAAAAGGATTAAGTAAGTCATGGTGTTTTAAGAACACCACAAATGTTCTCCATAGAAATGGGACAGAAACGCAAACCACAGAAATGAAGCAATTCAGTGAGCTTAAATAAGAATACAAATTTCAGATTTTAAAGGGGAAAATTCTCCTGAAAAATCACTGATGACACATGAAACTAAATCAT
The DNA here is from genome assembly GCA_013399695.1 of Formicarius rufipectus. NCBI lineage: Eukaryota > Metazoa > Chordata > Aves > Passeriformes > Formicariidae > Formicarius > Formicarius rufipectus. Next base: position 43,900 of record VXAU01005349.1, read on the forward strand.
ATATGAGAGACAATGAAAAAAGAGGCTGCACACAGACACTCACTAAAGCAACCTCTACTACTGATTCCTGTATCCATGATCTGTGTTCTCTTCTAAACTATCAGAACATTTACTGAACAAATACAGAAAGCAATTTAGCTATACTTGACTTTTTCTTCAGGTATGAAAACTACCTTTTTTATATTATTCTTCTGAATGACTTTATCAATGTTTCAGTCAATTTAACATTTTACATATATTCCTGAATTTAGATTCAACAGGTACCCTGGAAATGAAACAAGCACTGTTTTAACATGTAGCATTCTTCAGAGTTAAGAAGTCAAGTTCTATTCAACATGTGTCTCACTTGCAACTCTAAGAAGTTTCTCCTTCCTATTAATTTCAGTGATTTCATTCTCAAGCTCTCATTTGAATACTGCAAATAAACAAGGAAGTGGAGCTGCTGCAGTTCATTTCTAATTATAACCTTTCTTATTGTTTATGGAACAATTTCCCTGCCACCCCCCAAACATTATCAGAGGGGAAAGGTTGATTAAATGTCATGTTGCATCACTCAAAGCCAGCAAAAGCAACGACATGCTTTATTTTTCTGCTAAGTGTTGTTTCCTCTCCTTTGTTCAGGAATAGCATCGGGTCATATGTGTGATAAGATTTTAAACTGAGAGAGAGAGAGAGTGCTTTTAATTTCAGTCCCACTTCACTTCAAAGGGTGATGCTGAGAGAATTTCTTTCAAGTACTGCTCCCCAATCCAGCCAACACTCCTGCACTGACATTATCAGGTCTCTGTCATCTGATATGTGTTGCGACAATGAATCATCCCAAACCCTCCACTGACCTTCTTTCAATGTGTCGAGATAAAAGGATGAAAATTAGAATCCATCTCCTTGCAGTGCCATGAGTTATAAATGTACTTTATAGGGCTCATTATCCAAACTAATGGACTAAGGGCGACATCCTTGAGATGGACTCAGCAGCACAGCCTGGGCCAGGCTGCAGTATTTCAGATATGCAAATGGATGGGTTTGCTACAGCCTTCTGGTACACATCTACAAATGCCCATTTATCAGCTCTCTTCCCTTTTGAGACAGAATTATGTAACTGGAAACATATGTGGAGTGTGAGCATCATAAAGTGCCTGCCATTATTATGGAATTTTATCATATGTACCCTAAAAGTGACCTACAATAAACACAGAGAAAAACAACAACAACAACAAAGTTATGAATCACGCATTCAATGTGCTTTTTCTTCCACCTCAGAAATATGATGTGGTTTTTATTTTCTACCAGAGCATCAGATTTCTACCAGTAACACAGGATGCTCTTCAAACCTATTAAAACAGCAGACCTGGTACAACACACATTTTCAACTGCATTACCAAAACCTTAAAATAGCGAGGTCTGAAAGTTTCTACGCTTTCACTCTGTCTTCCTTCAATCTTGTTTTCATAAACTACAGAAAGGACTATAAAATAATAGAAATAATTGCAGAGCTGGGGATGAAATCTACTGTTTTCCCTATGTACAGGTATTGATAGGAATACGAAAAACCAATGTTAGCCATGTCTAGAAAGGAGTTACTTTGATGATATTTAAGGACTGGAAATTAAATGCTAAACTAAAAGTTTGAGAAGAAAACCAACACTGTAGATAAAAGTATAGTTTTTCCTTATGCATACTAAACCAAGAATATTAAAAAGAGTGAAAAAAATAACTGCATAAAGATATGTGTGAAACCTGGAAGGCTATGGAAGATGCTCTAACATGAATCCTGCACAATGTGACTAAATTCCTCCTGTGGTAAGTGTAAGCCATTTGTAACCAAGGGAAGCTGCCTCTGGAAGCAGAGAGCCAGCTGCACTGACAACCAGATATGAATTTGCCTATTACCAATTACTATTAATGGTCTGTTGACTCAAAAGCTCAGTAACTCATAAATAGCCTCATTAACAACTTGATAGCTGATTTTTATTAGGCAAAACACTGAAGGCCAAAGCTAAGTGGAAATAAAAGCTGGTGGAGGGAGGGAACACACAGTGAGGAAGGGGAGAACATGAAGGAAAAGGCAACAGCAGGCAAAGGGAACAGGGATATTGCATGTGTTGTGCTTCTTCACATTCCCCATCACACAATGGCCATTATTCAAAGGCCAATGTTTTTGGAATAAGGAAAATCTGGTAAAGTTTTTAGAAGTATTTCAATAATTATGCTCCTGGAAAAATCTATCCTTCAATGCTAAAATGTCACCGTGAACCAGGAAAGCAACCTAATAGCCTGAAAAAGGACACCTGAAACCTTTGCTGAACCCCGGGGAACTTACCAGATTCAAAACATAAAAGCAGGTTAATGGAAAAGCAACACTCCACCTTTTCTGGAATATATATACCCTTATAAAGAAACATTAATTTCAAAGGTCTTCAGAATGTGCAAAAGCAGCTGGAAATTGGGGCACTGACCAGTTAGGACCTCCACAGAGTGGTGTTTGGAAGTTGCTAAAAAATCTAAGCTTTGTCCCCCTGAAAGAGCAAGTTAGCTATTTAAACATTATTGGAAAATAAAGCTTCCTACAGTAACAGTTCAAACACTAGTGTAAAAATAAACTACAGAGTTTCTGAAAGGAGCATAGTTTCATTAGCATATGAATGATGCACTAAGAACACACATGAGGAAATACTATCACATTTGCATCTCACTGTCTAAAACTGTGCAATGAACTCCAGAATCTCCAGAACTGACAGAAAGAGGAAATCTGTTGTTTATGCAGTTTTAAGGGAAAACAGTTACTGCTTGACCATGTCATGACAAATGCAGCTTGAGGAATCCAACTAAGCTGAAAACAGACTCTTAAGAGAGCAGATTCTGCAGTTACACTAGTAACTGAGAGAATGTGTGTAACAAACACAACAATTTACAGAGGTGTGAAAAATGCCACTATTGGAAAAACTCTCGGTTGATTTTTCTTAGCTCAACTTCAAATCTGCCTACAGGCCTGATATTGTTGTAAAAGAATTTATTCTGGGATAAGAGAGCAGCATAGTTTATGACAACAATCTACCTAAAAACTCATTAAAGTCTTTTCTCTTGGAGTGACATGCATTATCAGCAAAGATTAATCTGATGAGTCTTTAGGTGAGCTCCATTTTTAAAAATGCAATAACAGAGGGCTTTGTTGTCATCTGATGAAAATCAATTAGAGTAGGTAAGGCCACAAGGAAAACTAACATCACTCATCACCAGCCCCCCGGCAGCTGAAATGATTTGTCTTCCAAGCTTGGGTGATCAGGAGCTGCAGTAATATCACAGGGAAATTAATTTGGTTTCTATATTCTAGACCCGCTTTCCTTGTTCTGGAGGACCTATACACAAATTACTTTTAATCAAGGTTGATGTGTTATTAATACCAAGGAGGATCTTTGAGGAATCATTTCTTTTCAGATTGACTCCCCTCCCTTCTCCCCCTGCATTCTGTGTGTGAACAGGAGGTTACCTGTGTTCCCCTTACCTTCCCGAGGCCTTGTCCACCACGAGGCAGCGCACAGCGTGCCGAAGGCAGTAGATCCCCCCAAACACAGCACACAGCCTGGGAACATGGAGAAACAGGGGTTAGTCCCACCACAACCAACTGCAGGCAGTGTGTGTCACAGCACTTTGGTAGTGCAGATTTATTGACATCATGGGTCCCCAACACATGAAGGACGTGGACCTGTTGCAAGGAATCCAAAGAAGGCCACGTAGGTACCACAGGGCTGGAGCACTTTTGTTCTGGACACAGGCTGGGAGGGGTTCACCTGGAGAAGAGAAGGCTCCAGGGAGACCCGAGAGCCCCTTCCACTGCCTAAAGGGGCTCCAGGAGAGCTGGAGAGGGACCTGGGACAGGGGATGGGGGGACAGGCAAGGGGAAATGAGGACAGGGTTAGAAGAAGTATTGGGAAGGAATTCTGGACCCTGGCACCGGCTGCCCAGAGAAGTTGTGGCTATCCCTGGATCCCTGGAAGTGTCCAAGGCCAGGATGGACAGGGTTTGGAGCAACCTGGGCTGGTGGAAGGTGTCCCTGCCCATGGCAGGGGTGGAGCTGGATGGTCAAAGTCTCTTCCAACCCAGCCCACTCTGTGATTCTATTTTTGAAGTAAATGATTGTGGTATCTGTTCATAGATGATGAACTCAAAAAAAACCCTTTCCCTTTTCAAAGCTGACTTGTGAAATGGAGTTAATTATGTCCTCACTGTCCCACGGGGCAGCTCAAGGCACTGAGCACCACAGCCCACGACACAGCAAAGGGCTGGAGTGTGTTCCCAGCCCCGAGCCCTGAACCCAGCCAGGAGCTGCCAGCACCTCCAGTGACACAGCCCACCCTGCAGCACTGACCCAGCCCACCCTGCAGCACCCAGGCCCACCCAAAGGCAGCAGGACACCCCCATGCTGAGCCCAGCCTCGGCTGTCTGGGACTACTGGAGATGGCCAAAGGTGAACCACCTCCTGAGGAATCACCTATGGGCTGGTCAACGCTGCAATCAAGGGCTTCTTGCCTGACAAAGCAGATACCAGGATCTTTCAAACCAGCTCAGATGAATTTATTTCATCTGCTGTATATAAGAAGAGTGCTATTAACTATAACTAAGACTCCTTAGTTAAAAGCATTAAATTACATTTTCCCTTTGACTTCAACCACAGTCAGGGGTTTTTTGGTATGCACTTGATTTTTCCAGTGTGCTTTGAAAGAACTTTGATGCTTGACTGCGCAGAAATGTGAATTAATTATTTCCAAGAGTAGCCTTCTACCCAGTGGAGGAAGGCATGACCTGTTTTCATAGGAGGCCAGCAGAAAACTTCTCTTTTTAAATGAAAATGGAAAGGAACTTTGATTGTGTTGTTAAACAATTACAAGGAGCCAAAATACCTATTAAAACAACCTAGCATGAAAAATGACACAATCAGGAAGAACTTGCCAAAAATTATTTAAATACAGAAATTGAAATATTAAACTAAATGGCACCCCAACCATTTATGACAAAATAAAATCATTGTGCTAACATTACTTTCATACAATAGACTATTCAAGATGATTTGACTATACTTCAGGTACAAGGCAACTCTCTGATACCATTAACCCTAAATGACAGACATTTAAACTGATATTACTCTAATTAACTGGCGACTGCCTCCACTAATAATTCAAGTTTTGCTGAAAGATAGCAACAACACTGTACTCAGCTTCAACTCTGCCCTGTTGACATCAAATCACATTACAGCTAAATTAAGAGTTGTGAAAATTTTTGGCCTGGTAGCCCTCCATCATCCACAGCCTTTAAATGCCATTTCAGTCCCCATCAAGGCAGGACTCAGCAGTTGCAATTTTTAATACAGCTGTGAAACAATAGGACATATTAAAAGCTGAGTTTTTGACAGCATATTCACTGTGATTTATGAGTTTGTATATAATTTGATTATTCTATTAATTTTACTGATTACTGATTCAGCTAATACATTGAAGGTCACTTACAAAATAAATCTTCATTACATTCCACAGAAAGTAACTGCCTCCAACTAGCTGTTTTCTTTAATTAAACACTAATGTAACAAGAGAGAAAATAGGCTTCAGGGTTGCTGCATCTGTTGATACAAGAGGAGTTTACTGCTTTGATGTAATGCTCTCTGATATTAATACAACAAAAACAGAATGTCTCTCCATCTGACATCTCGATTTCCAACCCAGAGATACCACAAACACACTGAAATTACAGACTTACCCTTAGCTCACTCTGAAACTACAGAAAAGAATTTGAAAACTGTATCAGTTTAACACACAAAAAAGTTTGTATTTTTAGCATATAATTTGTCTTCTTTCCGAAATTCCTTGAGCAATTTATTAAAATCTGTTTTTCTCTCTCATTGTATGGTTTTCTACAGTAAAACTATTTGCTTCTCTCCTTAAAGCTGAACACTGCATGTCCAGCACAGCAAGCTTTGGAGAAAGATCAAAGGAAAACATGCCAAGTGCTGAATTAATGAATTGTCCCTCTTTCAATTTATTTTTACACACAGAGCAAGCCATGACCTGGTTCTCATGTTAAATCCTGGAAGGCCCCTCAGACATCAGCATTTCCTCCAATATTGCTGTGTGCTCTAAAAACATTAAGAAGTAGAAAACAGGCAAATCAAATGCATAAAATGGCTACAGCTAAAAGAATAGATGGCTACTCTTCCCAACACAGAGGCACAAAACTCTATCTCCTTATCACTGACCCTAATATGCATCAGACCCTCTGTGCACGTTTTTCCATAATTACAAAATAAGGGTAATTTAAGCCTATTTCATCAGAGCCTGGCAAGGATTAGTATTTATTGTTCCTGGTATCTGAATGGCCAAATTGCACTCAAGTGGAGCTATTTCAAGAGTTTAACATCTGAGTTCCTATTAGGTGATGTGCAAGTTTTGGGGTTTGCCAAGTCACTGCTCCTTTTATAGGTTCAATTCTGTTTCCACAAACTCAGATGTCAATAGGCAATACAATAAAAATCTTAATTCATCATACATTTCTATGTTCCTTGACTTCAGTCTCATTTTATGCCACTGTAGATTTATTAGGCTGTTTCTAAAACCTGAGGAAATTCTGTTGACAAAAATAAGCCCATATTTAAGCTCTCTTTCCACTTAAACTGTTAGTAATTTAAGAACCTGCACTATTAGCAGATTATTGGTAATAAAAGAGCCATGTTCTTATAACTCTTGTAGAAGAGTTGTTTACAGAAGCCAAGAATGGTAAAAAAGTAGCTTAGTTGTACCCATGAATAAATTTTTAGATTAAAACGAGACCAGTTTATCCAATAATGCACTTAAAAGTCATCAACACCACAGAAATTCCTGTAATTACATTTTTAGCTATTCTCTTCTACAGGTGTTCAACTGTGAAAGTAATTTCACATTTTCCACACCTAAAATAACCACAGAAGAGAAATCCTTGTTTCAGAAGCACTGTGGAGCTGCAGAAGGAAGTGCTCACACATATGTGTGTGACATCCTACAAAAACCTGCCCTGGAAAATAAAGAAGTAAAAATTATGATAATTTTAGCAAACAGTTTTAAGTCACAAAGAATTAGGAAAACTTATCTAGGTGACAGTACAGTCAGAAAAAAAAAATCTCAAAAAACAATTAAGAGAAACATATTGTCACTAGTTGAAGCAAAAAAAAAAAAAGGATTAAAAAGCTCTGTTTGAGAATAAATTTACCATGTTTCCAGAAACTGCAAAGTAAATCCAGACACTGTTCAAAGATAATGACTGATATGATGAAATATGAGGCTACTGTCAGCAAAAATGCACAATTTCAGGTGAAGAATTTGAGACTAGCTCTGAAGTAAGTAGTTCCAGAGCCAGAGGGTTTTGTCAAGATTGTGAATGACCATAATCACAATGTAAAAGTGCTGTTTCTTGAAATAACCACATAATCAACCTAGACTTTGTTAAGGATATTGCAATTAGCACTACTTTTTAATGAATCTAGGTTAAGCATCATCCTCTAGGATGCTAAACTCAAACCCCAGATGATTTACATGAAAGTAAGGTGAGACTCCATCAGGCATCGTGTTCAACTACTTAACAAGTGCCATAGAAATTATGGCTAAAACATTGTAAGAAATTACCACGGAGCTGGAGAGGGGAGAAAAGGAAAGGAGACTTTAGGAAGGCCAGCTCTTTCTGCACTGTGATGGCAGGTAAGCTCAGACCCACTGCCCAGACTGCACTCTGGGAAGGTGCAAGGACCACCGTGGCTGATTCCACCAACACCACAGCTGTGCCCTGCAGGGCACAGGAACTAAACCAGGCACCAGGAACCACTCAGCATTAGCTCATCCAGAAAGTCCATCTATGTGCTCTCTGCCTCCAGAAAAGACAGAACAATTCAAGTTCTCTTAACCCTCAATGAAATTCAAGGACTGTTTTCCTAATTCTGTCATGTTTTGGGAGCCACCTTTCTCCGTCTTCCAGTTTCATCAAAAAGGACTCTGCTAAATGCATTTGCCTTCACATCTCAGATTTGCTGCAGTCATAAACAATCATGTCGTCTTCAGGTATCTCCTGATAATGCTGTAACACGTTCCCCATGTCTGAGTCATAATTCTCAGGAAGACTTCTAAGTCAGACCTGCACATCCCCACACATCCAGAGAGGAATTTTCCTGCTGAGAGGCAATACCAAATAATGTATTACATATAGTTCCTTCACCTTATTATCATCATCCTAATAATTAATTCCTGAAATATCATGTCATAATAACATTTTTATTTTGTACCTTTGGGTTCCAAATATGTATTTAAACTGAACCAAGAATGATCAAGAATAAGGGCAGGACAATGGAATTCTAACCCCTATAATTCTTGACTGGAAACTTCCACGAGTAGGTAGGGATGTGAAATCAGTATACTTTGACAAGATCCATATGATCCAGAGCATCCCATGTGCTATGTTCTATTGACTGAAGGCCTTCACAAGGTATAAACCTCTGCAGAACACTGCATTTCTGGTCAGTGAACTGACAAGAAGCAGAAAAGCTCTCATAGTTGTAAGTAATTTTTTAAACAAAGGATTGACAAATACTCACTGAGAAGAAAAAAAACAATCTAAAATGGGAAGGTGTTTTCCAAGTTTCATACACAATGAATTTCACAACAACGGTTATTTCCAAATTAAAAGTCTTTTCCTGTCAAATTCAGAGGAATAATGTGGGCAAGGACACAAAAGCATTCCATAGCTTTATTAACGACAAGGCTCAGTGATCTGTGAATAACCTGAAAAAAATGAAGATTATTGAGTTACTTTACCAATCTATCCATCCATCACTAGTGAACAGGTTTCAGAATGATGGATTATCTCACTTCCCTCATGTTTATCCCAAGCAAGAGTTTCTCCTTAGAGGAAAAAACAAACAACTATCCTACAAACAATCCTGCAAACTATGCTTGCCCATTTTGCATTCATCTGCCCACAAAGTGAGGAGAAATACACCAAGTTTGTCTTTAGAAGCCAAAGTACATTTGAAGTTTTGTTATTTCCCTGAAATGCAAGTGAAAACAATTAACAGCATTGCAGCTACTTGTGCAAACCAGAGAACAGTGACAAGTTTTCAGTAATTTCAATTTACTCCAAAGCTATGGAATAATCATGAGAGGTAAGAGATATGTAAATATGAAAATAAAATGGATCACTAAACATATCTCACATACAGCCTATGCTTTCTAAATCACCTGTGATTGTTTCACACTTGCACACAATTACACCCGTGCTGAGACTCAAATCTGTCACATCTGTCTGCACAAGGAATGAACAATGTTTGAATCTCTCATTAATATGCCAAATCATAGAATTAACAAATTGAAAACTGGTATATTTTGCTTACATGTAAAGTCACGATACTCATGAATGGAGTTAACTGACAAAGATGTTGTACTCCATTTTTAATGTATCAATTGTAAGTGCTTATTACAGTCAGGTTTCCTGAAGTCTGGTCTCAATTTCAGACCACTAAAAACCTTCCCAGAGATTGTAACAGGGACATAATTGGAAATGTTAAAGGACCTGAGACTATCTCAGAAGCTCTGACATTTGCAGCAGATAATAGTGCACATGTAAGGGTAAAAACTGATTATTCATTTTTACATACATAGAGGAACCCTCCAAATCAATCACACCGTCCATCTTATCTCAGCCTGGACTCTCAATCTTCCTGTAAATATGGGGACTGAAAGAGATGAAACTTCTTAATCAACTCTTTCCTCCATCACAGAATTACTGCTGTCACTGTCCCTGACATAAAAATTACCAATTTCAGCTGGAATCTGTAACATCTACTAAAGAGGGTGACATTGCCCACCAAATACATGTGGAAAAAGGAGCCCAAGACCCAGAGGTGAGGCCACAACCTGCAGCTGTCACCCACGGAGAGCACTGGCCACGGCTGAGGAGAATCCCACCTGAGAGAATCCTTCTACAAGGCAAACTGAAAATCACAGGCATGTTTGACAGAGTTGAACTGCAAAATAAACTACTGGAAAAAGTATTTGGAGAAAAGCATTCCAAACACTCCTGAAAACCATAAAAAGCACCAAAGGTTTTTCCTTCTGAAAAAGTGAGAGGAAAGGAAGGAGAGTCAGGTTTCTAAAGAGGAATCCTGTTCAACATGCAAAAACAGCTATGGCCTCATAGTTGACAATTCTTTCAGAGTTTTAAGTAAAGTATCTTTTTCCCCCCAGTTACAAAGAGATATTTGAAAGTTGACAATTTTAACATTACCCTCCTGCATCAGAAAATCTTTAGGGTATTTCCTAATGGTTTTTAAAACCAGAAAAAAACATAAATCCCACTAAACATTCGAAATGTTGCATCACTGAGACTTTACGATGATGCCCAATTCTAGTTTTCCTACGGGGACATTTTCTCAAGAAAAGCAAAGCTGGGTCACAGGTTTGCAACAAACATGTCAACAGCAAACTGCAAACCACATCTCTCTTTCCCTGCTGCCTTAGATATCGATGTTTTGGTGTCTGACATTTACCTTATCAAACGTAAAGGCTTGTTTTGACTTCCCTCAAGAAGGAGATATTGCTATATTCAATTTTGCTAAACATCAAACTACTGCTACATCATTAGAAAGGAAGGAACAGATTTGTGCCAAGAAGTTTAAAGCAAAGGAAGCAGTTAAAGGCCAGTAAAGTTCTGCTGCTTGGAGGAGCACGAGGCTTCCAATGCCTTTCACTGTTCCACGAATCCAATTTATGGAGATAGAAATCTCACAGCTGTACCTTGACATATTGGGAAGTGCATTACAGTGATATAAAAGTTTAATTTTCTCTCCTAAACCATACCTGCTTAAACCAATAAAGAAGGAGCCCTGCTTTCACTCACTCAGGTGTCGTCAGCAGTTCTAAAAGGCCGAGGTGTTTATGCAGAATTCATTTGGGATGCAAGGATGTGACTTCCAAACGCCTTTGACTCCTTGCCATCAATATGCATGTCTGCCATTTATAACAGTAGCCTTGATGAGAACACACAGTGTAACTGGCTGCAAGGGGTGCTTAAGAGGTTTACATTAAAACAGAATACAGAACAGTGGTTAGAAATCACAGACCAGGTGACACCTTCCCCTGATAAGCTGGCGATAAAAGCTCTGGGCTGTGATCTATAGGCTGTGTGTCACCACTTTACTCCCCAGCCTGAGCAGGGTTCTTTGGAGACGGCTCACTTTTAGCAAGATATAATCCTGAAGGAAGACCCAGATAAAAACTGTGATTAATCTCAGAAAACATTGTGATTGCCTCCTAAATTGTTCACTTAAAACCAATTTTTTTTTTTTAAATTCGATAGAGTACTTGTAAACCAAACCTTTAAAAAGTATAATTACTTCTTGGTTTGACAGATTAATTTGCTTCAACTATTAAAATACCATCTTCATTGTAGGAATTCTTAGTAAAAAAAAAATCCAAACTAAAATGCAGCAACCATTGGACATAAATAGGAAAACCAGGGCATCTGAAGAATTCCTGTCATCATGGAATGATTTTATGATGAGAATATTTATAATACTTCTAGAGAGCACTATGGCTAACTCTTGAAATATATTGGTGGTACAGATCTAAAACTGAATGTGCTGGCTCTGAAACAAAATAAAGCCAAGGGGATTTCAAGAGGGCAGGAGAAGAACGTACAGGGGAAAAAAAAACGCAATTACAACTCTAATTTTAATTATAAATTTATTTTGTTTCCCCAGGTAACTGAAACCAAAGAAGGCATAACTGCCCAACCGTACTAGTATAATGGCTCTGATAACATTCTCATTTATTAACCTGTTGATCACATACAGACACCTGGTTTCTCATGAAGTCCTATAAAGGCAGAAAGACATCCAAAAAATCCACGAACACGAGTTCTGTAACACGAGTGTATCCAGAGTAGTTACCAAAAACAATTCTTGTTCACAGACTGCCTGTCCAACCACCTAATTACACAGATCCACATTTTTTTCCATCCCCATATAAACACAGCCTAAGGAACAGATGAAAGGCTATTGACCAAAGACAGTACCAAACAACACTTCCATTCAGTGGAGTACAATTATTCCACAATGTTTCTATCAGCATATAATTGCATCCATCCTCTATACAGCCAAATAGACTCAAGCAGCTAAGGCCATTCTTCTGGCAGTAATTTAAGTACTGTTCTGGAGAAGAGAAATAGAATTTATCACAGACACGAGACAGCAAGATAATGCCCAACATTGTGCTGCAAAACAGAATTTAATAGCAGCACACATGTAGAAAGCAGAACCTGTCCACTACAAACAAAGCAGGTAAGACTCTGCACTGGTGTTTAAAGGACTGATGCACAAATCTATCACTCAGACAAAGTGGCTTCACCAGGCGATGCTGCCTTTTTTAGACAGAGCTAATGTTTACTTCAGACCTACAGCTTACCACATTAAACCCCACAAGGAGCAGATGGAAACGCTGCCTGCCAGAAAAAGCAAAGAGGAAAAAACACACCCTCAGCCTTTGAAAAGCCTGTTGGAAACAACTGAAAATGAAACCCAGTCCCCTGTGCACGTGGATTCCTCATGGTCCCCAAGGGCATCGATGCCCAGCTCCTCTGCTGGACCCATGGCCCCAGGGACACCTCAGCACTCGGGGAGGGCTGCACTGCCACTGACCACAGCTCAGGAGAGGGCTTGCAGTGGATCTTGTTTTATCCTACAATCGACTGCATGGGGATTTTTAAATCACTTTCTAAGGCTCAAGGAGTGAAGAACATATGGTTGCTGTTTGAGATGTCAGAACGTGGAAGTGCAGCCTGTGTGTGGCTCAGTGCAGGATCTTCTCTGGTGTTCACTTCACAGGTGGAGGCCCCTGGTTTAAACAGGTCTACAGAAGGATGCCAAGAGCATAAGGACATGATTTCACATCAGTAGCCCTGTTTGGGTAAGTCTGTGATATAACAAAGGTGAAAGAAGTAGGTTTTGTTTTAAATGTGGCACAATTTTGCTTCTTTCATAAAACCCCATTTCATTATTATAGAGCTACCTATAAATGGCAGATGTACTGTCAGCACTAGATAGCACCACAAATTGACAATATGTATCTTCCTGCAACTTCAGGGAACAGCAAAGCACAGCCACCCTTTTGGACACACATCACTCTAAGTCTCCTCTGTGAAGCTGAAAAAGTGACAGCTTTGTGTGGGTTAAATCAGGGCTTTCTCATTCTCAGCCACCTCAGCCACCAGCTATTACAAGCTGCACTTGCAACACAATGAAAATTCTTGCACAGTATTACAGGAGTGTCATTTTCCTTTTTCTTTTCCGAGTGAGGGGAAATTTCATAGCCAACAGAAATGTGAAGCACACAAACCCAACACGACTCCTTAAGAAGATGATTCCTCTTGAATGGTGTCTATTGGATTAGCAGGATGTCCTTCTGGGAAGGTGTGGATTGGGAAGGTGGTGCTTACCTGCAGAAGCACTGTGGGATCTCCCCCTGCCCGTAGAGAGGGAACAAAAACGGGGTGTTGCCGTAGCGGCCAAGGCACTGCAGGAATTTCTTCGTTGCTTGAAGACCTTCCAGAGTCCTGCACTGAGTCTCTGAAACCATTGCAATGGAGTGAAGAATGAAGTGCTGCAGGCTGGGGGTCAACTTCTGTGTCTGCAAGAACTCAGCAAATGTACTGCTCTCGTGGGCTGAGGAAAAAGCACATTCAGATGCAGAGCACAGTGTGACATCTGCATTGTTTATTGCAGCTCAGTGAACAAAAGCAATTGAGGTTTTCAACAAACACCCTGCTGAAAATGGATCATCCAAGACAATGAAAGGTAAGAAGTTTACTCCCAGAAGGTGAGTTTTCTCATAGCACAGAAATATCACTCCATTAAAGTATTTCAATATCCCACAAAACCACTGTGTGGGTCTCCAGCATCTAAACAGGGCTTTCTTCACCTGTGCACACTGTTAGACCTGATCTAAGTCCATCGCCCAGTCCTGAGGCCACAGGCCGGAACTGTGGGCAAAATCCCATTGAAGTCCTTGGGATGTTATCTACTGTGAGTTATCCCACTGAGTGACACCCAGTCGGAACAGAATGCTGGATCCACACTGGGTATTTCTGCCCCGAGAAGCCATTCAGTGTCTCAAACCAAGGATAAGGAGGTGCAGTATTTATTCAGTGGTTTGCTGGCAACAAACAAGTGTGGATGAGAGAGCAGACAGGGAAGAACTCTCTCTTCCCTTTAAAACACTCCTACTACTGCTGACACCTTTTGAAATTCAAGGAAACAGGTCTTTCAGGAGATGTTTAAAGTGTGTTGCATATCACTGATACATGTCTGAAAGCTTTAGTTACCTTAATAATTAATCTTTTTTTCCAGGAAGAGACTGCATTCAAGCAACAGCATGCTATCATATTATTCAGAAGTCTGCTCTTGAGCTTATTTCAGTCCTTAGTACAGCTAGGCAGTAAGGCATAGAATGAGAGGGTCTGGGGTTTGTTTTACCATTCTAGAAAAATTCTCAAGTTTTTCCTCACTTCAGACTTACATAACTCCGTGTTTTACAGAAAAAAGCTTTATAAAATTCTCCACTCTCATGAACTCTCCTTATTAAAGGTGTTCCTTCCCATGAATGTCATGATCTCATCAAGAGCAATTTAAAATTTCTGAAGTCTTTATATTAGCCTAATCTGACTCAAAATATTCCCAAACTACTTCCCAGGTTACTTTAAAATGTAGGAACAAAATCTGTTTGACTGACTCTGGAACTGTAATAAATCTGATGTTATTTAGGTACATGAATCAATGGATTAATTTAATATTGCTGTGGTGTCTCCTTTTTTTACTAATAAATTTTCTAAATATCACCTATAATCCTCACTCTAAGCACCTCCATTTCTTCCAGCCACAGCAAACTGAGATCACCTGTAATCAATAAACCATGTCAGTCTAATGAGTTTTTTCCCCCTTCAGGATCTTCTGGAGTTCATTATCCTCTCCTTCTCCAATTCTTACCAGATCTCAACACTGACTTACTTTCTCTTGTGTATGCTTAAAATAATTTTCTCTAATGTTTGTACCTGATCTGAGAGTCTCATTCAAGTATCAAAGCAGTATCCTAACAACTACTTCGTGTTAACACTAGAGTTTTGCAAAAATCCTGCCTGGTCAAGCTGCTGTCAAGCTCCAAAAGCACTATCTGTTTTGGTCTGCAACTTCAATAGCTGAACTACTCCTCTTTCCTCACTATTTCTTTTTGACAGCCTTTTTTTCTTTGCCTTAGTTTACTTCTGGACTCCAAGAAATGAGAACATCACTTCATTCTTCGTACCCTGAGGAGCACAAGCCCAAAGCACCTTCCTCCTGTCAACCAAATTCCCTCTTTGACCTGATGCTCATTATTCTTCACACATTACAGCTCAAATGTATTCTGATTTCCTCTCATCTGAGTAAGCCAACAGTTGATAAAGGCACTTTGAACCTGACCTCTACAACTAAAAGGCATTAAATTACATTTACTTTCAAAGTTAAAAAACTCTATTTTCTCCATTTCTGATTTTGTGGTAACATACAGTGAAGATTTACACAGTATCCAAAAATCAGAAAGAAAAATCAAATACATTACATTCTTTAAAAAAATAGCAGGGAGGGGGAGCAAATACCTCAAAATGATAAAAAGCATTTTGCAACCTTGTTGTAATATATAATTTTGCTGTTAAAGAAAAATGTGAATAATAAATAATGTGGGAACTAGAAGAGCAAGTGCTTAAGTAGAAGAATTTAACACTGAAGTGAAAAGGTCATGAAAAGGTCAAAGCATACTTTGAAAATGAATCCCTAAAAATAAACCCCGTGGAAACACAGGAGATCTCTCTGAATTGTGCCTCACTGAGGGAACTCCCCAGAAGGGAGCGTGCCCTGTGCCATGAGACTCTACCTTGGTATTCCTCGGGGTGCTGGTCATAGTCCAAACAAAAGGTCAGGAATTTCATTAGCATTCTCTTCTCCACCATGGTGAGCTGTTTGCTGTTGAACACATCTGCTCTAGAACAAGGCACCTGCAAAAGAGTTTTTCATCATTTCAGATACTTTCCATACTCTGGATGCAAAAACATCAAGCAGTATCAGTCTGAATACCTAACGAGGGTTTCAAATTACTGTTTTCTATTATAGTTATTTTCTTACATATTTCTTTCCATTACTTTCTACTATAAATACAATTAAAGTTACCAACTTATCACAATAAGCATATTTTTAGATCTTTTTCAGCCTCTTCCCCTTTTCACTTTCCTTCAGTTTCACTTGCATCTCTAACTACAAAGTTAATCAATAGTTTGCATTATTTAACTGTGCCAACATCTCCTGTTGCCATTAGCACACTGAATTCTTTTGTAAGCAGCAGAGAGACAAACCAAGTCTATGCTATTAATTTTCAATCCTAAAATGTGAATATCTAAGAATTAGCTGGCCTAAATATTTAGCCAGAGGCAAAGATTTAGGTCAATATACTGGACTGCACAATCTTTGTTTGGTTGGTTTTTTTTTAAATAATATACAACACATGCAAATACTTTTTCTTCTAATAATTAAACCAAAATCAGAAATAAGGAAAAATACCAGCTTGTTGTTCCAAAGCTCTCACAAAACCAACGTGAAGCTTCTTGCTTTCAAAGCAGCACATTCTTGCCCCTCACCTGCTCCACCTTTCCCTCGCGGAAGGCCAGAACTCGCGTGGCGTTTTTGAACTCTGCGTATCTGCTCACGTTGGACTTAATGAGGAGGTCAATTAACAGCCCCCGGGAGTAAAGCAACTGAACAGGGAGCAGAGAGAAGAGGGTGAGTAAAGGGGATCAGTAAAGGACCTGACACTTTTGTGTGAATCCTCACCAGCTGTTCCCCAAATCACCTGAGATGACAATGTCACCTTTTCCAAAGGTAAATTCCACAATCCTCCAGTCAAGGTTTAGTCATTTCTCTTCTATTAATTTATATGTGTCTACATTTGCTCTTCCTATAAGCTACAAATATGTAATGAAATACAGAAGGGACAGAACTATAACTTTTAACTGAAGATGTTTGTCTAGATTGAAAAGTCTGGTGGTCCCGAGCTGCAGAACATGCAAGATCACACAGCAGTTTTCCAGCCAAGGGTTTACTGGAACACCAGTGGGGATACCACAAGGAAGGCTCTGTGCCTGGGAAACACCAGCGCAAACTCCTGGTCATTCCCTGCTCACTACACTTGTGTCTGAATTCCTGGAATTCACTGCAATTAGCACCATGTCACACAGGGGGACAGATAAAGTATAACAAGTACAAAATAGTATTATCTGCTTAACCACTGTCCAGACTGGTGTGCTCATGATTGTCCTGGCAATGACTCATGGAAGTGGGATCAACATTTGGAACACAAAGTTTGCAACAATGCATCTTGTAGTGTCTTCACACAGACTTTAATAAATTACAGAAATTCCTTCTCTGGTTTCCAGAAGGTTGAAAAATCTTTTCATGCAGAATATGAAAAATGAAGCATTCAACTTTGAAAAAGCCTCCCTTTATGGCAGAGTACACATACAGGGTAAAGCACAGAAGAAAAATCTCCACTGAAGTACAATTTTCAAGGCCACATCCAAATACTCTGAAGTACATCAAAGGCAGATTTGAGAGTTAAAACAGCACGACAAATATGTCAGACTAATAGTTTCTGGTCTAGGTAAAAATGCATACTAGTAGGAATTAAAGACATTAATAACTAACTTTAGTCAGTTTGTATGCTATGGATTAACTGTAATTATTTGTTCTTTCCAATAAAATTTATTACAATTCAGTGCTTTAGTCTGAATACAGAGAAGTAATCAGAGTTCCCCAGGAAAATCAAGCACCCAGGAATCACTACAACAGGAAAACTATTTTTCATTTCAAAAAGATCCAAAATCCACATGTAGATTGTTGGTCAAAACCCATTGTTTAAACCTTACTATTGAAAAGGAGTAATTCTGCAGGTATTGAGTGCTAAATTTCATAAAACATACTTTTATGGAGATAATTCTGAGCTATGTTTTCAGGTCTCTTTGGTTACAAACACTTGAGAACACATGAAATAGCTCATGTTTGTTTTAAGGACAGTAAGTCCTGCTTACATCTGAAGATTGCCTCAAAGGCACTGGCTCACCCTCCTGAACACTAAAGATCTTTTAAAACTTGCAGCATTTCCAGCAAAGTAAATGTACTTACGAAAAAAAAGCCATCCAGTTCCTACCTTGGAAACTAAATCAATATTAAACCTTCGGCCTTCTCGGACAATGTGGGAATAGGTGATTTTCTTTGGTTCCTGGGGGGAAGTTTTGGAGGGAGCAGCCTCTGTGTGTTCTGGCTGCAGAGTGGGCTGCCCAGGAGAGGTTTCACTGGCAGGGCTGGTTCCTGCCCCACTCCCTTCTGTGGCACCCTCTGGCTCTGCAGCACCCTGTGGCTCCATGGCACCCTCTGGCTCTGTGCCCAGCTCTGGCTCTTGGCTCTCTGGTTCCGGGCAGGGGCTCTGCACTGCTGGGCACTCTGAGTTTGGAGAAACCCCCTGGGCACCAGAGGCTCCAAAGACAGGCAGCTTTGGCAGTGCACCAGCTTCTTCAACACCTTCAGCTGAATCCTGACTGAGTGAAAACACAAGGGGAAAAACAAGGGGAAAAGCCTTTTGAAGAGTCTTAAAAAGTCTGTTTAAAGTTTGACCCCATGCCAGAATGGAAACCTCTAGCGTTTCTAGGAAAAGCATTAGAACTTCTTTATCCTGAGCAAATCAGGTGTACCACCCACTAAAGAACTCTGGTTCTTTGACAGCAACACTGTAATTCAAGAGCACTATTTTCGTTAGGAAAGAAAGAACAACAAAAATTTGGGTTCTTATTTCACATGTCCTCAAAAGATGGAAGGATCTCAAAATGAAAATCAAGACCCTCATGGTGAAACACAACACACAGCCACAGAAACAACAGAAATGTAGTATTTTAAAACAGAAACAGTAAAGCAAGTTGATTCAGTGTTCCCTGCAGTTTAAAACGCCCTTTGAAATTGAAATGCAAATATGCATTAAGGTCATTAAGCTGAGATACTGTAGAAACTGAGCTCACTGATGAAAACAGATGTGCTTTACAGGACTGAGCCTCCTCCACAGCCATGAGCCCAGCAGGGCTATGGAGAACCAGGCCATTCTGACCCAAAGTCCAAGTAAAACCTCCAGATTCCTTTCCCAGCTCTGCCCTTGCATTCTAATTAGCTGTTCAAGTATCATGGTTGTTTTTATGCAAGTGTTCCAAATTTGTGCTGTGGCTGAAGGCAGGCACTCACAGGAGGGACATTCCCACACAACAGTCCGTTTCTTCTTCACAACATTTCTGTAAAATTCCCCTTAAAGAGCAGCCCTCCACTTTTAATCTCATCTACTCTTTTTATCTTGAACTTCAATGACACCTACCTCAGGAAAGTAGTACTTTTGAACTTGGTTTAGTTTACACTCCCAGCTGAGATGAATCAGATCAATGTCATCGTAAGTGAAAGGAGTTCAGCAATAATTCCACACTATTTTTTTAATCTTTATACCACAAACCATTAATGCAGTGAATAAACAATTTCACCTTGGCTGAAAGCTAACAAACTACAATTTTAATGGTGACCCACAAACAGAGCACCCAATTTCACCAGCAGGGTAGTCAAAATCCGTGGGACAGCGAGGAATTATTCAGCAAACAACCCAAAATGCTCCCTCCCACACCTGCAGCCTCACAGCTGGAAGCAGGGGGCAGGATTTCTGTGAAAAACGAACAAAATCCTTGTATCCTTTAAAAGCTGCTCCTCTCTTACAAACTCAGTGAGCTCAAAAGGGCTCATGGAAAGTGTAGAAGTTTCAGCTTGGGCACAGCCACCAGGAGGCATTTAATGTCTGCCTGGGGTAAAACACTGTCCTGGGACCTAAAGGAGCTGCTACAAGGAAGCACTAATGAGAGAAGTCTGTTTCTGAACTATAATTATGTCTTTTTGCTTCTTACTGCAAGCATTAAATAACTATAAAATATCAAGGCAAGGTGAGTACTTTGTCAAATGGTTTGTAAAAAAGTAATCTCAGCTACAAATAAAAATGAACGTCAGTTAAATTCTTGGGTTTTGTTTGGACCTGGTTGTTTGGGTTTTTCCAGAATTTAGAACATGGTGTTTGTGAAAACTGCAAAAGCTCTTGCCATTAATGCAGTAACACAGAATGAAGCTTTTATTTAACTCCTCCTAAACCTCTTCATAACACAGAATTTCAGAGTGAGCTTTTGTTTCTACCTTCTCCCAGTCTCAATGTCCATTTCAATCTCATTTGAAACATACTGGATTGTTACTTTTTAAAATCAAAATAAACTTGGATAAGTGTGTTTTTCCATATGACTCTGAAAAGCAGGGGAATGGTAATGTTATTTTTACACATTTTAAACCTCTATTCACTTCCCATCAAAGAATACATAAATCTCCACGATTTGCAGCTCTACATTTTTTATAATGAAAACCTAAAAACTGTATATAATATAAATTCATGACATCCTTCCTATAGGAACAAATATCCCTGAATAATGTAAGAACTGTCTACAAAAATGACTCAAATTGAACTTCTGTACAGACAATTCTTCTCCTAATTCAGAAAAAAATAATACATCTGCAGACAAATTGTTGTGTAAATTTAGAATATTATCTTCCACCATTCATCAATTAATGGTACTAACAAAGGAATATCTTAAAATGAATGTGTCTTATTAATGCCTTGTAACAGCAACCCCTTCAGATAGGTCAAATGAAAAATTGCCAACCAGCTGGTTAATTTATTCAGCACAGGTGTTCACTATTTATTTTTCAGCCATTTGCCTTTTTTCAATACAGCTTGCTGTAGACACAGTATTCTTTTTCTTTGATGGATGCACTTTGTTCTAAGGCCATTCATTTCAGACTTGCACTGTGTATATTATACTGCTACCCAGCTGTTTATTCTTTCAAAATAAATGTTTAATGGTTACTTCATAGGAGTTATAAAAGTAAAGCAAAAGCAACAGAATCTAGCCAGAACGTGTAAATTGTCAGAAAAACAGTAATTGACTCTCTCAGAAAGTTTCCAGTTCTTTTGGAGAACTTTTTCTGTGCCAGGCTTAAGCTTATCTTTGGTCCTTGTGGGTTTGGGGTTGTTTTTGGTGATAAGCAAGACAGACAACTCTGTACTGCCAAGATGAGTTAAACTCCTAAAAGCAGAATCTTCTGGTTGGTCCTGACTCAAGTATAATCTCACTTCTCCAAAGTGTGAAACTCTGCCTGGGAACTCATTTGTGAGCCAGCTATCAGCTGAAAATCATACACAGTTAAGAGACTAGGAAACCTTTAAATCTGATTTACTACTGGTTCTGAACAACATTCATTATGGCAACAGGTTTACAATGACAACGTTCAAGGGACACTGCTTTAAAACAAGCATTCCATTTCCTCTGCACTCAAGCAGCCATTACTGTGCAGTACTGAACCCTGAACAGTCTGAGCCTGTGACCTTCAGATTGAATTAGTCTAATTCACACCTTTTCTCCCCCTACTTATGACGTTTACAGAAAGACATGTTTCTATATGAGTATCTGTCAACATTACATTTAGCTCCCTACAATATTTTCTAAGGGATTCAAGGTTAAACTTACATAACTATCTCAAAGAGCCTCTCAGGAATTCAGAAGAGTGCTCAGTTCAGTGCAAAATCCAGAAGACAAAAAAGATAAATGCACAGTTCAGTTAGTTAAATTTACATTCAGTGGTTTAACTTCAGGAAGTTAAATTCACTGCATACAAAAAGGACAAAAGGCAAATATTCCTTTATCATTCTAGCACAACGAAGTATCCCAGTTGAAATACTACTGTCCATTGGTGTTCTTGCATACTTAGTTCACTTTACATGTACTTTTAAGTTTTTACTCTGAGAACAGCAGCTTTTAACCAAATAAAGAATGGAAAAAAAACAAAAAAAAACCAAAAAAAAACCCGAATAGATGGCAGTGCACAACTACCACTACCTACAAACACAACACTTCTATTTTCTACTGAGAAGTCACCAACTCACAAAGGTGTCCAACAAATTATACATGCAGAGAGGGTCAGGTTGTGCCAATGAAGAGATTTCAGCAAAGGAAAGGACATCAAGAGCATTTCAGAGGCCACGGTTACCTTTGGAGACACTGTCATGTGGCAGTGTGGTGAAACACACCAAGCCAATAGTACACCATGACCATTTACCTTAGGGAATATAAAATTATACACAGATTTTTATATTTCTACTTACTCGCCGAAACAGAAATCTTCCACATGTTGAATAGTTTTATCCTTCCTGCTGAGAGGAATGGCTTCTTCACCCTCAAGGATCAGTTTTCTCCAGTCTTCGCATTCATCACTGACATCTGTCTTTTGCTTACAAAGAACAATTATAAAATTACATGTTGTACTGTGCAAGCTGTTCTTCAACTATAAATCTCTGTGGTCCCAAATAGTTTGTACCATCTAATACAAGAAAAAGTCATCTTAACTGTCTTAATGTTTTTGCTACTCAGATTTTTGAGTCAAAACAGTTAGAGCGGCTTGCTTTTTTGCAGCATGCCAACATTTGTACTGCAGTTCTAGCTCTAGTAACCTGAAAACACAGTGTTAAGTGAAATACAAGCTTTGGTGGAGAGTTGAAGGTAACTCTGAATACAAGAGACAGGTTTGACACAACCAGGTTAGTTCCAAATTTTGTGACAAAACTTTGAAGGGACACCACACGGAAAAACACCAGTGATCTGGGTACAGTATTAATCTGTCCACACAGGAATGTCTAAATCAGTAAGAGAACCCTGAGAACACCAAGGTGAGTCACTGAGCAACCCCCCTGATTATGGCAGAAGGGACCCCAGTGATGAACAGGGACGAGACTGAGCTGAAACACTTCCATCTTCTACGGCCCAACAGGCTCCGAACGCGCCTGTAAATAACAGGGACAGCCATTTGCTAATACAGCCCAAGTGCTCAATCTCCTGAATAAATATCCTCCTCAGGAGATTTCCAGTGCACTGTCATGAATTAGATAAACTTGGGTCATTGAAAAATACAATATCAGCATTCATCTTTTTGTCCTGGTTACAGGACATTCAATGGAAGGATCTGATAAAGAAGAATTGGCTGAATGCAAACGAGAAAAACAGAAGGGACCGAAACATCAGAGTGGAAAATAATCAAACAGGAAAGGGAAAAGACCAGATTATCATTTACAGAAGGTGCTGGGAAAGGAACTGAAACAGTCTGGCTGCTTTTGTACAAATTCAAGAACTCAGAAAGTATGACCGAGCACAAGACTGGTCTCAATAATAACAACATTAACAACCCAGGCACAGCAGAGCCTCAAAATGCCAGGCCAGATGGGTAAGTCTCAACCAGTAAAGCTGGAAACTAGAAACCTCTTTGATCTGTCAAATTACCAAAGAGAAGGAGCATTGTGGTAATTTGTCTTGTAATAAATCATGCAAACAACAGAGATTTAATGTTAAGGAACACCAAAAAATAGTCATTGAAGAAATTTTTACCTGGTTTTCTTTAATCCAGGACAATAACCCTGAAAAACTAAAGCTGGCCCAGTTTCCACCATAGTAATTTCTCCTGCAAAGAAAAAAAAATACCACAGAAACACTTGATGGGCAGATAAAACACAGCATTTTCAGATTAAAGAAAAAAAACCAACTTTGAGACAGTCAAAACGTTTTCCATGACAGATTTTTCAGACGCAGAATATATAAAAATTGGTATTTCACAACTCTTAATGAGATGCAAAATTTCCCTTTTTCCTCATTTGTATTCATCTCTGACCAAACAGACTATTGTCCAAAATCAAAGTGTCTGGAGGATAAATGGAAAATGCTGAGAAAAGCACAGGGGATGCTATGAGGAAAAGGAAATCCAGGTAATACTGCTTCTCGGTCAAGGCTGACCCTCGTATCCATTATGTGAAATAAAGGAAAGTTTACTGTTTATCTCCTGAACAGATTCTGCCTCTTACAGACTGTGAAGATGCTCTGGCAAAGCCCTTACTGAGCTCCATGTACTGCAGGTGGAGCCAAAGGAACTGATTTGTACAAAACCAACATCCCTCCCTGAGCAATTCCCTGTTTCTATTTACCACCCTCTTGCTTGACAAAGATTAGCTTATTTCTTTTAAATCACAGAAAATTAATAGTTCTGTTGTTAATCCAAGAAAAGTCTATGTTGACCCTTTTAAAAAGTTTCTATGAATTTCTCTGAACATCAGTCAGATTAAGTCAGCTTTTGCTGTCATGCATAGCACGTCTTAAATATTTAACAACTCTGAGAGGAAAAATAATAGAGCAATTACATTGTTAAAAATCATCAGTTCTTGTAAACCAAAACAGTCATTTCAGGACTTAACTGTTTTCTGGCACTGTGTGTTGGCACTTCAGAACCCTGAAAGATACCAAAAATACCCTCCTGAACAGTTCTCTAATGTTACCGCATACACTAAAAAAAATAAAATAACATTTGGAGAGGAAGAGGGGCTTCGCATTTTACAGAATAACGTGAAGGCTGTTAAATCCAATGACCTTAAAATCCACTTTTAAGTGTGACAGCTGCACAGCTGCACTCAGGTTGGAGTCTCCTGATGGATGCTTTTGACAGGGCTCCTCTGCACTGACAACGACTTCATTCAGGGTGTCACCCCGTTGCAGCACCAGAGGGTGATGCTCTGGACCACGGTGCTTACTTAGCATATGAAGGACAGATGTCTGCTGAGCAGGGCCTAATTGCTCCTGACTACAAACTGACCTAAAAAAGTCTTTCAGCTTCTGCAAGGCAACAGTGAAGAACATAAATAGGACATCTTGTGCAAAGACAACAAAATGCAGCATCCACTGAAGAAAGGTGGCTCCAGCAACAGAACGTGGTGTTCCAGGCCATGAGCTGGGAGCACTGGGACCACACCTTGCAGTCTGGGGACTCCCAAGCACCAGGGCTCCATCTGCAGATGGTTTCCAACCAGGAATTCCAATCCTCTTCAACAAGGAGCTCATCCTTACCTCGTTGTGGCAATGACGTGGGTGAGCTTAGAAAGCACTGCTGTTTGGTGTCACACAGAACACAGAGCAATGAGGATTAAATCTATTAAATGCCAACTCTGTCAGATTTGAGTCTGTAAAACACTCACTGGTGGGTGCATGCTATGGTAACCTCCAGCTTTGTTCTACCTGTCAGTGGTGCAGGTTAACTTCCTCATGCTTGTTAAGGTTCCACTGAATAAAAAGTTCAATATCCACATACTATCTGTCACTTCTGGGATTTCCAGAAAACACAGCCATGAAGATTTATTTTTAAGGAAATCTGCTGCTTTAGTTGCAAGTTTCTTGAATATGGAACACAATCTGGCTGTCAGAGCAAGCAAGGCCATTGATCACAGAAATCACAGAAAACACCTGCCTAAATTTAGGAGTGGGTTTCTTGCATCTACACCAATATAAAGCCATGCATATTTAGAAAATTTAAAGTTACAACTTTCAGTAAGAGAAATTAGCATGTTATTGTCACAGAAAGTTACAGATGTTTATTTCTGAGCTGCCAGACGTGTTTGACACGAACATGCCTCTGTTCATCAGGTGGGTTTTCCTTTGAAACTGCTTTTTTGTTAAGCTCTATTTAGGTGACCCACTCTGTTGGACAAAGCCCTCTGACACTGCTTAGTGTGGAAAATGAGTGACAGCTGTCCTTTCCTTCCTCTGTCTGAGACCCTTTCCAAGCTGGGTTATACCACCTCAAATATCCATCTTCTCCTGAAGCACCAAC
Organism: Formicarius rufipectus; assembly: GCA_013399695.1. Lineage (NCBI taxonomy): Eukaryota > Metazoa > Chordata > Aves > Passeriformes > Formicariidae > Formicarius > Formicarius rufipectus. Next base: position 69,797 of record VXAU01005349.1, read on the forward strand.
TTCCAAGTTCTTTTACCCTGGAATTTTAATTAGTTTCCCTGCTTTACGTGATGAATCAGATTGCTTAATTTTCTCATCCGAAAACACTACAGGAAGAAGACAGACAAGACATGATTACTGACATAATGAGCAAAATTTTGAGCACAGACCTTGAGGAGGAACTCTGAAAAGAGCTGACTAATGGTTTTACAATTAGGAGTCCTTTGTAACCAAATATTTTTGTTGTAATTGCCCTGAAGATGAACCGAGGAATTCCTTAAAGTAATGGTCAAGATCAAAGCCTAATTAAAGCTAAAATACTGTCCCAAAATCTCAAGGGCTAAGCTCCCTTCTTCTCTTGTTATATTAGCAAATCACAAAGATGAATATACTCTCCTTTTTTTTTAGGGTTATAATTCAATTATCCCTGAACTAAGAACAGCAAATATTTTGAAGGTATAGCAGCAGAGGTAGAAATTATTTCTTCTACCACGTTAGACAGAGTACAGACATTTTCTTCTTCCACCATACAATATTTCCTGGATCATACTTGCTCAAAACTCCTCCTGTATTACCTGGACTTTCACTTGAATTACAATATTGATGCCTTTACTCTAAATTTTTAGATCTTGTGTCTGTAGTTCAGAGCTAATGGAAGAACTGCTGAAGCCGTTTTGCAAAGTTTTGGAAATGGATCCCAGCTGCAAATTTACCTCTGCAAAAAGTTTATTTGTCTCTTCTCCTACATTAGCTTATGATTTTTTACTCAGTTACATCATTTTCCTTCAAATACTTCATAAGAATTAGCAAATCCCAGTCCAGAGCACTAAAATCACAAATTGTTTCCAACTGATTAACAAACTTGGAAGCTGAACCAAGAGAATAGCTAATGTGTTCCTTTGAAGGCAGTCTGCAATTTGAGAAAATGGACACTTTTGAAAGCAGGAAAATCACAAGTAAATAGAAGTAAGAAGAGGAAAAGCATTGCCTGGCCTGTGCTGCTCCCAGGGCCATGTCACAACCGCCAGGGTGGAACACTCCGAGCAGGTGATGGCTGCAGAAAAGCTGCTGATGCCTCACAACTGCACCCAAGAGCTGCCTCTCTGTGTCTGTCCGGCCTCTGATCTTCCAGAAATAAGTCCTGACCCATCAGAGCTGCTGTCTTTTGCAAAGGGAGTCACTGCCACATCGATTTTAAGGATCTGAACACAGAATGACTTATGTTTCAAACCCATAAAGTTTCATGGGCTACCTATTAAGTACACAGTCAGATGTATGAAAAATTTCCATTGTGGCACAGGGATCATGCTGAAGAGCATGAGAAGGGGACTGCAATTCCTGGCTTTCCAGAAAAAAGGGTTTAACCCAATTAGCTCCTGAGATCCTCCAGCCCAACAAAACGGTGATGGTGGCAGCCACTTGTGCTACATCACATTATATTTGGGGATATGAACATGACCAAAGGTAATTACCATGGACCAGCTGAGACCATGTTTTGCTAAGACTTTTGGAGATCATATCGTACACCAAAAGAAATATAAAAATAACTTTTCCAAAAAAGGTCAGAAGATACCAGAATTAAGAATTTTTACCTAGCTTTCTCTATTGAAATTACAAAATTTTCTTGCAAGAAATTCAGCTGCTTTAAAAATCAACCTTTTGGCTCTCTGTTGCTGTACCTACACAGCTCTCTCACTTCAAGATCCAAAAGAAGGCTGAATGAAGACACAGGTTCTATTACAATATATACTTTACAAGTTCTGAACAAAAGTGAGATAGATTGTCTAACAAGGTGTGGAGAAGACTACAAAAGCAGGTATGTTGGAAGGGGGAGGTAGAGGGAAAGGGCCCAGCCCACTTTTGGATGCTCAGATGAAAGAATTTTGGACACAAGGAACACTCAAGGAAAATAAGGTCAAAAAATAACAATAACAGGTGTCAAGAAGCAAGATGTGCCTGGTTACAACTTGTAGAAAATGAGTTAGAATTCTGCATCTTGTCACTCCTTTGCCCTTAATGAAATTCCATGTGGGAAGATAAATAAGTCAATGAGGAAGGATGTAGACAATAAAACTACAGCCTCCAAATGCTGGATTTGAGATGCTGAAAATACAAAATGTAGCAAAACACCCTCACCTCGAACTGCCCCTTCTCATATCCAAACTAATACATAATTACAGAAACATATAAGAGGCAAACAAGCAAAGGACCAAAAGCAGAAACTTCAGCAAACCTTTAGGAGAAAGTCCTTTGCATAAGCACAATTAGGATGGGAAGTATATTCACTTCAAGTAATCTACTTTTAGTCTTGATCTACCTTTCTTCAGCAACTTCAAGTTTAAACTAAGTGCCAATCTGCACATTTTAAATTGCAAATTACTTTTCTAAATCACTTAACAAATATCCTTGAAATTTCACATGTCAACAGCTCATTAATATCTACAGTAAATGTAGCTCTCTGAAAAGAACCACAGATTTTATGTTTATTGAGACAGATAGCTGGCACAGAGAAATAGAGCTCCTTCAATTACTAGTTGGCAGAAGCTAACTTCAGTTTAAAATCAGTCTACAGGAATTTATGGCAACACTGCAGTGAAGTGACTATTTTGAATAAGATTAGCTACTGCTGATGGCAATGCTTGGACAGTGTTTATAAATCAAACTTAGAACTTCGTATTTTATAACAGGCCACTTCAAAACTATCTCCCATAATCACCTCTGCAGTATATTATGATAAATGCAAACAGGGCTGGGGATTAAAAGTAATAAAATGAGGTACACAAGGTAATGAGTGCAAGCAAACTATAAACAAAGACTTTATGCATATACATTTTCAATACCTTGTGCCTAACTTAACTCAGACCTCTGTAGGGAAAAACATTAATCACAGCAGCACACCTAACAGAGGTTTTTCAGGAACCCCAAATCTCATTTCTTTATACTCTGATTTTAAATTCATGATCCTTAAAAAAGAGAACAACATACATTGTGAAAAAGTGATATTCTGAATATAAACAGCTTTTTTGGTTGATGAATTTTCAATTACACTGTTACTTCAGCAAAACAAAAATTGAAAATGCATCTAGAAAGCAAGTATATTAAACTAGACAAAGTAAATAAAATGTTTTAATTTAGATGAATGTCTGGCAGCCTTTCTAAGACTCACTTTTCACTTAGAATTCAAATGGCATCAAGTGCTGGTTTTCTGTTGGTTTTGGAGGTATTTTTTTGTAAGAACACTTAAACCAAAAAGCAGATGGCCTGAAACTCCTCCCTGTTTATGGGGCCAGGGCTGTGCAGTATAAACATTTCTATTTCTTGGCCAAGGTATGGATTCTAGACCATGTTCCAGTGAGCATACACATCAATTAAAGTGGCAGCTATTAACAGGAGGGAAGAACACATCGATTAAGAACACCTTTTCCTGCCCTCAGTCTGCACTGGAGTTGGGAAATAACTCCACAGGAGAAAGGAATCAAATGTAAAGGACTCCATCTCCATCATAAAAGCACGTGTGAATCTAAAGAAGCACATTTAAGTGAACGAGTAACGAACAAAATCTGTATTTCACACTTCTAATTGCTGCTCCTGTGAATCCTCTGAAAGCTCATGGCTAAAAGAAATCACAGTTCCAGTGGTTAACGTTATTCCAGACCTTGGTAGCCAATGAAAACCAAGCACTGAAACAACAGAAGTTATTCTCACCCAACAGAAAGGCATCACCAGTGCCAGCAGTGAGAAGGAAGGGCACTAAATCTGTGACCATCCCTGCCTGTACCAAAGAAGGAGCAACCACAGCATCCTTCACCACATCATTGATTCTGCAAATTCCTGAGCCAGCAGGCAAAACCTGCCTGTTCTACTGATGGAAATAACAGCCCCAAAATAAGACAGAGGCAGAACATAACATCACTTGATGCCAGATGACCACCAGGGAAGCCCTGCAGCACACACAGACCTGGCCAGTCAGTTTAAGTCCTACACAGGGAAGTTATTGCAGTAACTTACGAATCCACATGAAGAACACTCTGGCCACTTCTGGCACACGCTGCAGCAACAATGGATTCAGGCAAACCTGAAAAGACACAGGCAGTTTTTAGAACTCAGTGTGCTAAGATACATTGAAAACTGAAATGAAGGCAGAACTTGGTCAGAAGCAGGCAACTCAAACAAAAGAGATGTGACAATGTCACTGGAATTTTTAACAGTCTCATGTTCTAAAAATAATGAACACGATTTTTGTGTTAACATTTTCTTATGTCTGTCTTGAATGCAACGCTTTTTTTCTGTGTTTAGTAACTGTATGGCACATGTCACTTGAAACACTACCGAGTTAAAGCTTGGCACCAGTGTCTTCTCTAGAAACCTTGTGATCATAAACACACTGAGCACTTGCCAGAACAATGATACCCAAATTCTAGTGAGATGCTCTGCAATTGCCTCCCTCCTGAAGAAGACAGGTATTACCTGAGGGCATTTTTGTGCATTTTTGTTCATTTTCAAGTGTCTGACATAAAGACTGTGATTGTCCTTGAAGTGATATCCCTATCAAAATCTCCCACATCATGCAATTTCACTCCGTCTCGTCAGTGCGTTTTCACTATATTTAGAAAAAAAATGTAGTAAAAAAGAACATTAAAAGGCTAGTGATATTCCTCTACCAATGCATTCTTGGAATTGCACAGGATGCCATTTGGAAGTCTAATAAATAAATGAGGCTGTTTTGTAATGCCTCCTCCCCCTCAGCAGATTTCACATGCCCAGCTGGATGACTTGGATCCCTGAGCAGGCTCAGGAAAGCAGGACAGCTCACTGGCTAAGGAGCTGCTCGGCACTAACTCCACTGAAATCTCTTTTTCAATGATCTGTTGGCTCTTTAAGCAGGTAATTCAGTAGCAGCAATTAAAATTCTAAGGGACTGGTATTAGGAGACACTTAGGCCACGGATTCAATTAAGGGATGAGATTAAACAAAGTGAAAGGAGTGTGTGGCTGATCTGATTTGCAGCAGCATCGAAGCAGCTGCACAACTGCAACTGCAGAGAGACAGAACAGCGAGTGAAAAAGCAGGTGTGGAAGCGCAGTCTTCTCTGGCTTGTTTCATGACAAACATCATCTCCAGAATTATTTCAGGCCTCTTCCAGCTGTCTGTTTCTTCAGAAGGAACACTGCCTTCACAAACAAATGTGCTGATTCATTTAAACCACAATGCAGTATGTTAAATAAAGTTTACTGGATAACTCAGTACTACGGGTAAGGCAGCAGTTTTCACTTACAGCAAGAAGCTGTTAGACTTTAATGGGATATTAAGCACAATTTAGCCCTCACAGAGACAGAACAAGTAATTTTAAATGGCTGAGCTAGTCTTTACTAATTCTAGAACCTCATACACAGTCTAGAAAACACCTCTTGGGACTTAAGATACACTAGACCACAGTTTCATAAACTCTTTAAGCCAGCAAAGGCAAACACAACCATCAAAAGAGAGAGGTTCAACCACTTGGCCCTTATCTTCTGCCTCTCCTGACCTCCTTCCACATCAAGCAAAGGTTCAGTTTTTAAGAGAGCAGTTGTACAGTGGTGTCCAAAAGTACAACTTTTTGGATCAATACAAAGGAGGAGGTTTAAGACAGGCATGACAAATTTCCCAGGTAAGTAGCTACAACTTCCCTTCAAGTTTTCTGGGTTTAATGATTACTATTTTGATGGATTAAAAAAATAAAATCTTCTGAACTGATAAAGCACAAAAGGTGACAATAGTTTTGCGTTGCTGACCTGCCATGGCAAGTGGAGGCTCACCATGGAATTAACCTCCAGGAGTAGAACGAGAGATGAGCAATCCCATCAGTTCCTTGGCCATTTGTTTCACAGCCTAGAAAGGCCAAGTCTTCAGAGGTGAATTTTTGGAAGCAAGAACTCAGAACACAGCCCACTGTGGCCCAGGAGCACACACCTGCCTGCAGTACCCCCTCCAGGGCTGCACACACTGGGCCCATGTGGGTGCAGCTCCACGCTCGGCTGGTCCCCCATGCTTAGAGATACATTTCATTTCACCCCCTCTATAAACTATCTGGAATTGGATCTTCAACTACTATTTTCTCAGGAGTTCCTGAGAAAGGTTTTCCTTTCCTCACTGGGGCACAGAGAGTATTACTCTAGAAATGGAATTGAGAAAACTTGTTTCTCTTCCCTTATTGATAAAAGCCACTGAGAAAGTGTTGTAAAACATCACTAGTGCTGCCTGGCTGACCTGGGCTGGAGTTATAGCTACCAGGGCATAACTGATTGCTTTAAGCTTGATCCAATTGATACTGTGTTGGAGGTCTGTTCTTCCATTAACCTTGGATGAAATTGTTCCCTGAATTAGCTTCCTTGCTTGTGAAAGCTGGCATCAATTTTCTTCACCAACCCTTTGCTTCTAAGATACTGTGGCCCCCCATGTACCCACTGGGAACAGAATGAGGCTGAAAGGTCTATGAATTCCTCCTTTTGGAGAGACTCTCCTCTGAGGGAGCAAAACACTATTTGTTCTTTTGTGACAAAACCTCAGTAAAGCCAACAAGTAAGACTGTGCAGTGGCACCAGTTTCTGAATTCTCCAACAGAAACAAAGGCACATGGAAAAGAGGCAGCTTTGTCCAATGAAGTGACTCATCCGTGTGATCTTCACTGCAGGATGGCTCCTGTACAGAAGCCTTTTACAAGAAAGAACATTGTGGTAAACACACCATTATCATATAGGTATAGATAGTCCTTCTCAGGTATCTAGGACACCACTAACTAGGAAAAGTCTCCTTACAGAAATGGTAATTTAGGAAATGACACCACGGGAAACTGAACTGTCTCCTATTGGGTGTTCACAGAGCAGTACAAAATAGGTCCCCTTCACCTGATCCAAAAACAGAGAAATATCACCTTTTAATGAATTTTTCCTACTGGGAAACAGCTTTCTATTCTGGACTTTGTCAAAAACTCCAGGCTAGATTATATCCAGATTTTGAAATATGTTCAGACCCTCACTACAAGGCAGAGCACAGTCCCGATTTTGAAGTTTCCCTTATGCCTAATGAGTAAATAAAGTTGGGTATCTCCAGGCCTTTCTCCTCATGAAGATTATTCTAATACTTCCTGCCACTTATCCCTCCTGGGGAACAGTCAGCTGCTGGTTTGGTCAGCTTAAGGGATGAAGGATTTAGCACTATAACCTCTATCATTCATGATGTGTTTGAACAGGCAGTTGAGTAATTATTTGAATCCAGTAACTTACACCACTAAGAACAGCAAATCAAAATGAGAATGTACACTTCCTTTTAGATTACTACTAAAGAATTCTAAGATTCCAATGCTATCAAAATCAGTAATCAAATTACTGAATTATCATTGTGCTCTAGTATAATTAATAACCACTATTTTCCTACGTGTATTAGTTACTGTGAAGCACAGCACACATTTCATTTGATCTGAAATTAAAAGGGCTACTGCAAAAGAACATTTTCTCAGATAACGGTCCAAATCCAGGCAATTTTTAGATTTGCAATGGTATTAGCAGGAAATAAGAAGTCCAAATAGGAATTACATGATCCAACCACAAGAAAGCAGCACCATATCCAGACTTCAGTGTGTTATACAAAAACATCTGGCAGCATAAAAGGGATTTATGTGGAGGAATAAGGACTCCATACAATTCTTGTATCAATTTAATGTGCTGACTCAAAAGTTCTTTGTATTTGAGGAAGACTCAATTCAGAAACAGCAATACTTTCTAACAAGAAATATAAACACTTTGTTTCCTGGTGCTTTCATATCCCCCCTTTAGAATGCTTACATGTGAAATATTTGCATCATGTTAGTTGTCCTGCAAAGACAAAGAATTTTCTTTCATGAAGAAGGACTGGTTAGTACTGGGTGGAATCTCTACCATCATTCCTTAAAGCCACTGCCTTCTTTCTCCACTTACTAACCTCCACTTATCAGATGCACTATTAAATTAGTCTCTCTGGTCTTCTCTAGGAAACATCAATTTAAAATTTCAGCGTGGTTGGACATTCCATCTGCACACAGATATAAGTCTAAAATTAGTGGCCTCTGGATTATTACCATATTCTAACAGCTAGAATTCCATAGGGGGGTATTTGACACCTATCCAGCAGGTGATGCCTCACTGAAACACGAGTGCAGAGTCAAAGAGAACCCACTGGAGACCCCCTGGAATTGGCCAGGAGCAGTGCTGACTACACACCTGCCCTCCTGCTTCCTGCTGGAAGGAAAAACAACAGCAAACAGATAAAATCATACCACTGTGGCTCTAATTAGACTAATGAACATGGAGGCATGGCCATGTCTGCGTGCAGGATCTGAGGTCTGTAGGAGCACTTTTGCTGTCTTATGCACTGGGAACTGCTGCAGCATGAACACAGGCTCAGGACAACCCTCTGATGAAGCACACAGGCCCCTCAGGCAGCACTGGCTCTCCCTGCCACTGTCTGAGCACTGGCTCCAGCACAGCCTTCCTGGATACATACCAGGCAGATTAATCTCAATAAATCTTGCAGAGGTGGCCGCTGTGAGCTGACCTTGAAGGCTGCATCTGGCTGTTTCCAGCAACCTCTGACCAATACCATCTTCACTACATGAATTGCTGCAGCTTCCCTAGGAAGCAAAATCAACCGTACTTCCATTTTCAGGAACAATGTTTTAGATGTAAAAAAAAGAAATAGAGGAATTAGTTACACATTATTTAGTTACCGAAAAACCAATTCCGCTTTTAGCTTCAACACAGCAAAATTAAAATTTGATGTAACCGCTAAGCTACAAAACCTTCTTCCTCAGCTTTAAAAGCCAATTAGTTTGCAAAGTTTTACAAAATAATGAAAAGTTATAATTCACCTCTGTGTAACCAAAAATTAATTTTAGGCTTACACACTGTGCCTCCTGGTCAGCAGCTGGACATGCTGCTCCAGTGAAGCTGCTCCAGTGAAGCACTGCCTTTCGATGGACACAGTCACTGCCCCGGGCAATTTATAAACAGCTTCATATGTGTGGAAGTACTTTGGTTCCCAAGTTGTTCACTGCAAACTATTTCCCAGTCATCCAGCTGATAAGTTTTTACTGAATTACATGAGATTCATCTTGAAAAGGCTTAAATGTTTAATTTGCCTCACTGTATCTACTAAATAAATCACAAGTGGCTTTTTCATAATACAAAATGTTGACAGGAAATATATTAAAAATGCTGGAACACAGACAATTTCAAAACAATCTTCTGGAGTCAGACAGTTGACCAGCTGCAATAAATTTTGTTTGCATCTGAACTTCTAAGAAGAGAAGAGCAGCTGACTCTGGAAGAGCACCCTACACAATCTTCAGGATGTGTTTTTGCTGCATGTGGAACTTTAAAGGCATTTCATCATTTCTTTGGAAATTAAATACTTATTTTACATAATATCTTAAGTTAAATATAGATAGTTAAATCTGAATAGTAGGTTTGATTAATTTTTACATATGCCCATATTGCAGAACACTATCAGAAAATATCTCTGCATTATAGAATATGGTATAGAAATGCCAACCCACTGAGACAAGTGAAAAATCATAACTGGTCAAGGAAGGACCCACAAATAAAAAGTTTCTTCTCCTACACTGTAATTCCATATAGTTATCTGTGTCCCATCAGGGGAACCCAGCAATGAAAACCATGGAATCTGACAGTTGGTACAAATAAAAGTTATTTAGAAAAGGAGCACAAGCACTTAAGCTCCTAAATTTAAGAAAAATTTAACTTGTTACCAAAAATCACATTCATACCAAGCAGTGTTCTCTGAAGTGGGGAAAAAAAACCTGAAGAATTTCTGGATTTGGCTTGAAGTCAAAGGAGCCCAGAAAAACGACCACCAAACATACCAGGAAAATGAACACACATGAGATCCAGACAACAGCCTGAATTTATACAGAAATTGTAGCCCTGGATGAGTCACGTTGTCTTTGAGTGGCAAAGTTCTACTGTCTGAAACATTTGGTTCATGGAATGTCTGAGACACTGAATGAAGGTACATATTAAAAAGCCACTGCCCCATTTGGAAGAACACTTTTTGAAGTATGGGTGAGCACAGATTCCTTCAAGGTGAGGAATTCTGCAAAGGAACAGCAGCTTTAGCTTTCAATTACAGGGCTACCTTGGAAGGTAAGGAGAAGGGTAGTTTTCAAAGAAATATCAAATTTGTGTACTTTTATAGAAACAAATATTATCTATATAAGTACAGCCCCTTAAATCACATCTATTAAGAAAAACAGATAAAATCCAACAGATTCTTTGTGTCTCATAGAAAAAAAATGAAACTGTATTGAATAAAGAAGGACTGTAAGCAGACTTCTTCAGCACATATTACAGCTCTCAGTCCAACCTCTGGTTTCAAGCAGTAGCAGCAGACAAAGCACGTATTAAAAGACCTGTATAGCAAGACACATTAAGTTGTATTTTTACCCAAGTCTTGTTCTCCTTGCTTGCTATACAATTTCAAACATTTCACAAAAGCAGATTTAAGAAGTCTCTTCTCCTCCATTAGCAATCCCACGTGCTCCCTGTGTACCAGCAGAAGCTCTCCCAGGTGCCTTGGCCAGCCCCAGCACAGCAGTGCCTCGCAGGGAGGAGCTCCTGCAGGGGGACAGAATCCCCACCTTTACAGCCCTTCTCCTCCCAGTGCAACGACATTTCCTCCTGGACTAGCCCACTGTGTCTTTTTGACTACTCTTGACTCACACTAGAACTTTGAAGCCCCTCGCTAAGCCTTTTTCTAAAGGAGTTTGTCACCTTGATATGCAGATGACATACTCAGTATTTTTCAAAGTAGGGTCACAGGAGTCCTACAGTCTCCTGTTTTATAGGATCAGCAATATAATCTGGAAAACCCGAAGAACATGAACAGGCTGAGAAAGACAACAAAGGGTTTGCAGAACACGAGTTTTCTCACAAGACCAGCCAGGGACATTGCACAGGATCTGGGAAAGAAACCTGTCTGAGGCATCAGCAGAAGCCCAAACCTCCAAGGTGGCTATCACACCACTTCTGCTACACCCCAAAATCCAGACTGGAAACCAGACCAGAACATAATCCCTCAAATTTAGTCAGGTTAAAAAACCTCAATAAGAAGATAAAGGCATGTTTACATTTGGAGACTACTGGAGAAATGAAAGGGGGTCACACAGAGGACAGGGGACAGGACAGTGAGTCATTGTTTGTTTTGTCTGACACCCACATGGACAGGTAATAATTTATTTACAAATGATAATAAAACTGTGGGTCTGTTTTCTCCTTCCAGACATCAACATTACAAGACAGTGCCACCGTGTTAGTCCACAAAGACCACTGACGTCAAAAATTATCCCTCTTCAGCAGGTTTTCCATGGAGCTTTCAACTCTAAATAGCTGCTGATGTAAACTGAAGACTGTGGAGTCATATAAGCTAATGCAACCAAAGATATATTAGAAATAATTTTTGGCACATGCTAAAAATATCCTGCAACAATGAAAACACGAGGAATTATTTATTTTTTTAAATCAACCTTCAGTGTTAACTTCAAAATTCACATCTATAATAGAATATCCAGGGTAGCTTCTCAAGTTATATTTTAAAAATTGTAAAAATACTATTTAAAAATAGTATCTGGAAGTGATCTTTCCTAACACTACACTTACATAAGATAAACATAAAGTACTTACACCACTCCCAGCATACCAAACAATAAATAATAGATTCTCCTGACAGGACTTTGATGACCTGGCAAAGCCTGAGTGCTTTCAGCCAAAATCATATGAAACCATAAATCACTCTTTATTTTATAGAATATTTCAAAATGGATTCCTGCTTTCTACCTTGAAAGTCATTTCATGTGTTATTTATAACCACTGAAAACCAGAACGGAAAGAAAATTGCATAGAACTAGAAAATTTACTGTGACTGCTTTTATAAAGAATAACTCCTTTTTAGAAAAAAATTAGAATTACTGGCAGACAAACTTGTGCATACACCACCTTTTCAAGAGCCATATCCTTTACAACTTCCCCAGCAGTTAATGCAGGCCTTGTGGAGCATCAGAAACAAGTTTAAGGAGTCAAGACTAAACTGGATGTGAACAGCTGAAGAAATTCAAAGGTAAGGATGACCCTGTACCTGTATCCACACCACTCAGCACAGCCACGTTGCAAATCTCTGCACTTACAGGGTTTTGGCCCTAAAGTCAATGTTGCTGAATGTTTTCCCTTTGATTTTTCCTATTTGACAACTTCCTGAAGACAAAAGCTCTGCCATTGACTCCCAGCTCTGAGTGTCCCTCTCAAACATGCCTGTTTTTTGGGATATTTACCAAAGACCTTCCCACATGCCCTCCTGTTATCAATGCACCACTATTGAATGCCTGCACTATTTAAAAGTGACCCCATAAAAGCTGATTAATCATGAGCATGACTCCTTCCCACCTTGAATTCCTTGAGCAAGTACTTACATCAGCCCTCCAATACCTGGATCCTAAAGGCTTCTAGACAAGAAAAATCAACACACATCATGTCACAAAGAGACCTTCCCAAATAACAGACCTGCTCTGAGGACTGATGACCCTACATTATATTTGCTTCAGCCAAGAACCATCCAATAAACCCATTCCTGTATGTTAGCAGGTAATTTGACCACAGTGCTATGTAGAAAAAGCAGGAGAGTTGGGGTACAAGAGACTGGAGGGGGCAGGGAGGGAAGAGGGACTTCAATGCTGCAGCAGTACAGCAAAAGAACAATACCTTAACAGCTTTAATTCTCATACTGTGGTGCCAGCAAAAGCCTCAAGACATGCCTGCCAGTTTTGTGCCATGAGATAATCTAGTTTTCTTTAGAACTATGGATATTAATTCCATGAGAGTAGTGAAACTTTAGCTGCTGAGATCCACAGGAGGAGTATTTTTGTAACCTACATCCATCTTGCTCTAAACTTGCCCATGCAGGAAAATGTTTAATCTGGGTTAAGGAAAAGAAGTTTCTTCAACAAGAGAATTTCCTATTCCCACAGAAATATCGATGAATTAATTGAACCTAGACATTAACTGAAGTACTGATGACTAAAATGTAGCGTGACGTTCCATTTGCACTAAGTTTACTATAGTAAAAGTTAAATGAGCCTGAAATAAAAACAAATTCAAATCTAACATCACCATTCAATCTAATTTCTAAAATGAACAGACGTACAAATTACAAAACCAGGAAAAGGCCATGCATGTAGCAAAGAATGCAATTACTACTCTGCATTAAAAATCCCATTAGCAGAAACATTTTAGTTATTACAATATGACAATTAAATATCCGTAGGTACACTCAGCACTGGTTATTACCACATTAGAAAACAGAGTTGAAGACTAGGCTAGGATGTTCCCTCAGGAGTCACTTCCCAAAGAGAAGACAGATTAAGGTTTTACTCTAAATAATTTTCCATACAGAGTAATTTAATAAAGATTAAAAAACACAAGCCTGTCAACAGTGTGAGTCACCATTTACGTATGTTCTGAGTAAAAAGGAATGCAAAGAAAAGATAAAATAATTTCTAAACCCCAGAATTCTGAAAGTCTTGGAATTAGTTACAGCAGAACTCTACAGTTGGGCAAAAAATCATCCCTGAATATCAATCCACATGGCCAAATACAGCAATACAGAGGAGAATTTAGCTCAGAGGATTTCCCTCCCCCACATCAAAGCTCCAATATTACACCTCATTCCAAAGAGAGGAGATCATATTTGATGGCTGCACATGACCTGCTCTCTGCACAGCTATTTCTGGTTTCCTTAGTGGCTAGAATAGCTAAATAACCCAACATCAACATAATTTTTCTGAACTTTTGTGTTTCTCCATCTTCTACATAAACACTGCTTTCCTCATGGCAGTAAAGAACGGATTATCCTCAAAAATCACAGAAGTTATGTAAGGTTTAATAAATTACCCTTGTTGTTTGATAGTTTACCTTTTCATTATTAACTATTCTTCTCATACACTCAAAATATTCACAAAGCTGTAGACACAGGAAAATTTCAGATTCAATGCCAGGGTTTCCACTCCATACAACACAGTTAAGAATACAGAAGGGATCACTCTCATTTGCTCAATAACCTTAATCTTGCATTTTTAGGAGACCTGTGGTCAACAATGGGGACAATATGTTTTTATAACTCCTCAGACCCTCCAGAAATAAATCAGAAATCCTTTAAGCAATTATACAAACACTGCACTGGGATTGCTTTTTTCCTGCTAAAGACTGAAATCAGCAATCACATTAGGAAACTGACTCATTCTATTCCAGATTCCTGGAAATCCTAAATCCCAAAGACACAGTCTGGCAGATTAGTGAACTCCAAAAACAGTTGCTCATTTCACACGGAAAACACTAACATTTGGAAGTGCCTTCCCACTTGTGCTCTAACCAACACCCTGAGCTCTTCACAAAGGCAAACAAAACCCAGCTGTAAATTTGGGACCTATAAACACTGATGTATTTGAACATTTTAAGATCAGAGCTCAATGCTGATTTTAAGGTGGGGGGCTTATCAAGACCTGCCTGAACCAGATCACTGTCACTGGGTTTCTGTCACAAACAGAAACCTCTTTCAGTAGTTACAGATTATTTTGATACACAAACAGCAAGAATCTGACTTCTGAAGAAGTATTTTAAACTTTCCCTTTTAGTTACACTGTGGTTTGTTTCAGTGAGACATTCCAGGTCTCCATTCATTATTGGCCCAAACAGGATGAACTTATACAGGAGGTAAAAGAGCAGAAAGTTCAGAATTCAGTGTCTCATATGTACAGTCATTCACAGACTGAGAAATGAGCTCCAATGAGAACTCAAAAAGTCTGTGTTAAAGCACACAGAGAGCTTAGGAAAAAAAATTAAGTAAAAATCTCTTGCATTGCAGGGTATGATAAAAACCATACTATCAGCACACAACACCTACACCGCAGGGAGACGGAGTTCAGCTCCCCAGAGCTGTTTTCTACACACGAACACCAGGCTGCCCACGGAGGCTGTTCCGATGGGTGCCCCCTCAGGTAGATGTCCACTCAGGTGTTCCCTCAGCAGCCCCCTCATGTGTCCCTGTGAGTGTCCCCTCATCTTCCCCCATAGCTGTCCCTTCATGTCCCCACTCAGCTGTCCCCTCAGCTGTCCCCCCATCTCACTCCTCAGGTGCCCCCTCATCTCCCCCGTCAGCTGTCCCTTCATGTCCCCACTCAGCTGTCCCCTCAGCTGTCCCCCCATCTCACTCCTCAGGTGCCCCCTCATCTCCCCCGTCAGCTGTCCCTTCATGCCCCGCCGCAGGTGACCCCGTGGCTGCCCCTCAGGTGTACCTGTGAGTGTCCCCTCCGGTGTTCCTCATCTCTCCCCTCAACTGTCCCCTCAGGTGCCCCC
>VXAU01005349.1:85567-104477 GCA_013399695.1 Formicarius rufipectus
CCCGGTGCCCACCACCACCACGTCGAAAGCTCGGGGCAGACTGTCCGCCATGCTGGGCCGCCACACCCGCGGAAGGGGCGGCGGCGACAGCGAGGGTTCCGGGGCGGGGACGGGGTGAGGGGATGGGAACCGGGATAGAGAACGGGGGTGGGAACAGGGTGAGGGGATGGGAGCCGGGATAGGAACGGGGTGAGGGGAATGGGAACCAGGATAGAAACGGGAACGGCGGGAGGGGATGAGGATGGGGTGAGGGGAATGGCGGGAGGGAATGGGAACGGGGTGAGGGGAATGGGAACGGNGGGCTGAGGGGATGAGGACGGCGTGAGGAAATGGGAACCGGGATGGGAAGGGGTCAGGAGAAGGGCGGGAGGGAATGGGAACGGGGTGAGGGGAATGGGAACCAGGATAGAAACGGGAACGGCGGGAGGGGATGAGGATGGGGTGAGGGGAATGGCGGGAGGGAATGGGAACGGGGTGAAGGAATAGGAACCGGGGTGTGAATGGGAAGGGGGTAAGGGAATGGGAACGGCGTGAGGGGATGGCCCAGGTGTGAAGGGACGGCCCCGGCCCGAGGGAGCGGCCCCGGTGTGAGGGGACGGACCCAGGGTGAAGAAGCAGCCCGAGATGAGGGAAGGGTCTCGGTGTGAGGGGACGGGCCGGGGTGATAGAACAGCCCAGGTGTTAACAGGACAGCCGGGGGTGAGGGAGTGGGCCCGGGGTGATAGAACAGCCCAGGTGTTAACAGGACAGCCGGGGGTGAGGGAGCGGGCCCGGGGTGAGGGGCAGCCCAGGTGTAACAGGACAGCCGGGGATGTGTCCTCTGGGCATGCAGCTCGCCGTGCCGCCCCATCCCTTCACCCTCTGCTGTCCCGCTCGTACCCGGGTACGGGAATGTCGTGGGACACAGCGGTGAAGGCACACAGGCTCCGGGCATCCTTCAGTGAACGCCTGACGTGCAGCCATGTGGCGGCATTGCACCCACTTAGCTAAGAGCAAAACACTTCAGTGCAAACGTCCGGTGCTTTTTTTTATGATTTACAGATCGATTTTTGGAATGAATTACTTATTGGGAAGGAATCCTTCCCTGGGAAGGTGGGCAGAACAGCTGTGGCTGCCCCAGGATCCCTGGAAGTGTTCAAGGGCAGGTTAGACAGGGCTTGGAGCAGCCTGGGCTGGTGGGAGGTGTCCCTGCCCACGGCAGGGCTGGCACTGGATGGGCTTTGAGGTCCCTTCCAACCCAGATGATCCTGTAATCCCTGAGTTCCACTGAAATTTCTTGGGTGACCTGTTCTTCAGGAAAAACAGATGTCACTGATTTCCCCTGCATATGCACTGTTTCCAAAACAGTTCCTATTATTTCTTCAATCTCATTGCTCCCTGCTCTTTATTAATATATCCAGGGAAATATTTCTCTTATTATTTTAAAAGTCCCCTTACTCCCCAACTGCAATATTTTTTTCTTTTAGCCAGTATGTTGAATGCAGATTTTAAAAACAAGTGTATTATTTATTAGAGTATGAGTTAGAAAGTGTATGAGTCATTAATCTTGCATCCTCTCTTGTTAATTAATTGTCATATGTTTGATTGAACCACATTCTCTGCATGCAAAATCCTCTCTATTTTTCTCAACCCATGCATTGATGCTTTTTGTCTTTCCCTCTGAAGCCCAAAGTGATACTCTAGTCTTGTTTTTCCTCTTCCTTCACCTTCCAAAGCAAAGAAGTTGGAACCAGGAGTGAAATCCAGAATCTTGTGGTTCAGACTAACCCCTTCTGTATTACCAGTCTGAGTGAAAGAACAGCGGGAATAAAAACACACATTTGAAAAAGACAGATGGAGCAAAGTAGGCAGAACACCTGTGCCAGAATACACTGGAAATTTCTGGAAAGTTTTGCTTTTTATTTTGCATTTAATGACTTACAAAGCTTTAAACTAATCTCTTAATATTATTCATTGTGTATGATTATATTAAAGTCTTAACACCTTAAATCAATAATAACAATAAACCAGCTAGCAGCCTGTTAACACCTTATTACAAGCTCCTTGTTCACATAGCAAAAGAACAGTGAAAATAGTATAAAGTGACTAATGGAAACCAGAGCCCACCTTACCCCATGGTACTGCCAGACGTGCTAGAGCAGAGTGCAGCACAGAAAATGGTCTAGCAGGAGACATCAAACAACAAAATCCCCAAAATATATAGATTTAAACATCAGAACTTCATTACTACACTGAGAAATACAGAACAGAAAATTAGTAGTTATGAATTCAGATAGGAGTGAGATCAAATCTCATGTTTGTTATATTCCTGCTTTCAGTTGTCCCACAGAGACTTTGATTAAAACTTCCATTCTGCAATTCTGTGAATGGAGCTGTCATTTTTATTTTCTCACCTGCAACACAGAAATTTAGCTCCAGAATTCTCACAGTGCTGGATCATCCTGACCTAAATGTCTTGCATTCAGGAACAAAGCCTCACTATATTAGTTAGATCAGATAAGATAAATTCCCCTTGCACTGCTTTTTCCTGCTGAGGGAGGGCACACTCATGAAAATATAACATCATCATGAAACCCTTTTGTTACAGTTTAATACAATTCTAGGACTGCACTGGAGCAGAGCTATTTCACTGTCAATGTCTTACTGTTTCTCAAGTGCTGAAGTATTTATCCCACCACAAAATGCTGTTGTTTGGTACTCTGAGCTCCTCTTAGCTTCATTCATAAGATGCNCCATCCCTTCACCCTCTGCTGTCCCGCTCGTACCCGGGTACGGGAATGTCGTGGGACACAGCGGTGAAGGCACACAGGCTCCGGGCATCCTTCAGTGAACGCCTGACGTGCAGCCATGTGGCGGCATTGCACCCACTTAGCTAAGAGCAAAACACTTCAGTGCAAACGTCCGGTGCTTTTTTTTATGATTTACAGATCGATTTTTGGAATGAATTACTTATTGGGAAGGAATCCTTCCCTGGGAAGGTGGGCAGAACAGCTGTGGCTGCCCCAGGATCCCTGGAAGTGTTCAAGGGCAGGTTAGACAGGGCTTGGAGCAGCCTGGGCTGGTGGGAGGTGTCCCTGCCCACGGCAGGGCTGGCACTGGATGGGCTTTGAGGTCCCTTCCAACCCAGATGATCCTGTAATCCCTGAGTTCCACTGAAATTTCTTGGGTGACCTGTTCTTCAGGAAAAACAGATGTCACTGATTTCCCCTGCATATGCACTGTTTCCAAAACAGTTCCTATTATTTCTTCAATCTCATTGCTCCCTGCTCTTTATTAATATATCCAGGGAAATATTTCTCTTATTATTTTAAAAGTCCCCTTACTCCCCAACTGCAATATTTTTTTCTTTTAGCCAGTATGTTGAATGCAGATTTTAAAAACAAGTGTATTATTTATTAGAGTATGAGTTAGAAAGTGTATGAGTCATTAATCTTGCATCCTCTCTTGTTAATTAATTGTCATATGTTTGATTGAACCACATTCTCTGCATGCAAAATCCTCTCTATTTTTCTCAACCCATGCATTGATGCTTTTTGTCTTTCCCTCTGAAGCCCAAAGTGATACTCTAGTCTTGTTTTTCCTCTTCCTTCACCTTCCAAAGCAAAGAAGTTGGAACCAGGAGTGAAATCCAGAATCTTGTGGTTCAGACTAACCCCTTCTGTATTACCAGTCTGAGTGAAAGAACAGCGGGAATAAAAACACACATTTGAAAAAGACAGATGGAGCAAAGTAGGCAGAACACCTGTGCCAGAATACACTGGAAATTTCTGGAAAGTTTTGCTTTTTATTTTGCATTTAATGACTTACAAAGCTTTAAACTAATCTCTTAATATTATTCATTGTGTATGATTATATTAAAGTCTTAACACCTTAAATCAATAATAACAATAAACCAGCTAGCAGCCTGTTAACACCTTATTACAAGCTCCTTGTTCACATAGCAAAAGAACAGTGAAAATAGTATAAAGTGACTAATGGAAACCAGAGCCCACCTTACCCCATGGTACTGCCAGACGTGCTAGAGCAGAGTGCAGCACAGAAAATGGTCTAGCAGGAGACATCAAACAACAAAATCCCCAAAATATATAGATTTAAACATCAGAACTTCATTACTACACTGAGAAATACAGAACAGAAAATTAGTAGTTATGAATTCAGATAGGAGTGAGATCAAATCTCATGTTTGTTATATTCCTGCTTTCAGTTGTCCCACAGAGACTTTGATTAAAACTTCCATTCTGCAATTCTGTGAATGGAGCTGTCATTTTTATTTTCTCACCTGCAACACAGAAATTTAGCTCCAGAATTCTCACAGTGCTGGATCATCCTGACCTAAATGTCTTGCATTCAGGAACAAAGCCTCACTATATTAGTTAGATCAGATAAGATAAATTCCCCTTGCACTGCTTTTTCCTGCTGAGGGAGGGCACACTCATGAAAATATAACATCATCATGAAACCCTTTTGTTACAGTTTAATACAATTCTAGGACTGCACTGGAGCAGAGCTATTTCACTGTCAATGTCTTACTGTTTCTCAAGTGCTGAAGTATTTATCCCACCACAAAATGCTGTTGTTTGGTACTCTGAGCTCCTCTTAGCTTCATTCATAAGATGCAATCAGTGCAATCCTATTTCATGATGACAGTCATTATCCACTGGACCAGAAATCCTCCTTAGTACTGTTTATTTGACAAAAAGGATTATTCAGGATCTTTAGCTGCAAGGTTTGTCAGTTCCCTACAACACACAAATATTCCTCTGCACTTTACAGTTTTAATATGAGCAAATGTAGAAGTGAAAGAGGTAAGTATGAATAATTTTTATGAGAATTTCATGAACCTTGAGAAAATGTCTTGCCATGTTTTTCTCTTTAGCTATTTAATTGCAATGTCATATTAACAGAAAGCAGCATACCCAATTCTGCATGGATGAATAAACACATTCAATAAAGAAGATTTAACAAAGTAAATCAAACACTGGATTAAACATTTTCTGCATAACAGACCACAAAATGGGCATTCATTTTACCAATAGGTCCTCTACATTAGAAACAAATAGAAATGCACACCAGTGTAATTAAACTGCACATCCTGTGGCCTGATTACTGAATTTCCCTACATTTTGTTAAACTAGGTCTCATCCATTAGAATTGCCAAACCGCTTTTCAAAATGCCTACAGAAAAACTAAATGCAAGTTTTAAACCATTTGTATTAAATATATTTCTGTGTGTTTTATGAAGTAATTCACAATCCTATATATTGCAGAGGATTTCTACAGCATTTTTAGCAAAAACAATTCAGACACAAGAAAAGATCAATTTTAAGATTCTACTTTTAGCAGTTTTAAATACTTTTTCTGTGAGCAACTTTTCCTATTTTGATTTCCAGAAAAACATCTCTCATAAAAGCATGGTGTTTTGCTTTATAACTTTTATTTGGCATTTTCACATATTTATAGAACTACCTTTGTTATTTGAAGTCTGTGTAGTTAACATCTAACTCTATCAAAATGCTTTTCAGCAATACAATAATCTCAGCAAAACCTCCTAAGCTCTGGAAATGTTTTTATGTTCCTAAGGAGAAACACTGAAACCTGAAAGAAAATCAGGAAGAATCAGCATTAGAATGATGGAGCTTCTAGTTATTCCAAGGTGTAGTCTCAGGTCATTTGATCAAATGTGTCTTCCTCCAAAAACAAACAGCAAATGCTTCATATCCACTAGGATGAATTTTAATTTTTTTGAGTTATGCAGCCTCTTTATCCGGCAGTGACTTCACGTGTGAAATCTCATTATTCATTCTATTATTCACTCAATGGATACAGAATTTAATTCTCCTCGAGTACCAGTTTGAATAAGGATCAGCAGCAGGATCGGGCCTATTAGCTGTTTGAAACATCTCTTGAATAAGCTGATTTATCCCACCTAAATGGCTCATTAGTTCAGGCAGCAGGAAAATGTTTGTGTGTTGCTGCTGTTATGTGTGGGTTTCATATGGAGTTTGCAGTTATGCAACTGGCCCTCACTCAAGCATGAACCAACTGGATTGTTCATTAACCACAGGAACAGCCGCTCCATAATCAAGCATGTTTGTGAAAATGATTCGTTTCCAAATTTATTCTAAACTCCCAGACATCTTTATTCTATCTCCTCCTTTGTTACCACTGTCTGAACTTTTCTTTCTTGCTGTCACAGCTTGCAGTGGTTTGTCCTAATCATGCCATTAAGTCTTGGGGTTTGTTAGTGGCATTAGACCCCAAAGTGCAAATTCTCAGTCAGATGCAGACACTCAGTTCTCTGGATGGTAGGAATATTCCTCTGATAAACTCATCTTGGCCTTGGTACATCAGTGAACTGAACATATTTTAAAAGCTCTGAGTAACTGAACCCACATTCTCTACCTGAGGAGCACTGAAACTCACCTTTTGATTTCTAAGATGTGAGTAAATCACAGGAATGTTTAGGGAGATGGGGAAGGAGAGTTACATGTCACTTGACTTCTGCAAGCAGGCAAGGCAAGGAGTCTGTTTTCCCAGTCTTTAATGACAATCTGCAAAAATCCTCGTGGTAGTTGAACCTTTCTTGTATAAAACAAGCACGGAGGAGAGAAAAAACCAGCTTTGATCAGGCTGCTCAGCCCAGCATAACTGGCAGAGTATGGACAGAAAGCTCCACTCCAACTAAATTAAGGATTACCTATGAGTTTTACAGGTCTCCAGGTCTCCTAAAACAACAGATGTGCTGGATGAAGGAGGTTGTCTTTGCAGCAGCCCAAAATTGCTGTTACTTTTTTATGCCAGAGGATAATCTTTATTCTTAAAATAGCTGATGAACCTTGGCTGATGACTAATATGCTGCAATCGTCACTGCTTGTCTCTCGGAGGCGTGTGGAGGAAAACTCACTTTAGGAACTGGAGACACGGAGAACCACTGGTGGTGGAATCAGAGTGTGTCTTGCTTTCCAGTGGCCTCACCCCAGGTCGTTACACGCATTATACGGTGTCAGTCCTGGGTGTATTTGGTTCAGTTACTTCTCTCAGTCACTAAAATAATGACCACAGTTGAACTTCTAGGGATTTAAAGTACAAACTCTCAGAGAATATATGCATTTTCTTTGTGTATCAAAGAATGCTTATATAGCTAAATTACATGTTCCAAGCTTGGCATTTTGAAATACTCTTAATAACCAATTTCTTCTGTTTCTTCTCATCTGCTGAAAACTACATCATTATAACAAAAATTTAGTATCAATAACATCAACATAAATTGGGAAGAATTGCTGAAATTATGCCATTATAAACTAGGATGCTACAAAACATAGTTTAATGCTTTGTGTCCTAGCAATTCCATTATTTGTACAGCCCAACATCTAAAAGTCTTGATCAATCGTATTTCTGAAATTGCCAGTAAACACCAGGAAAAAATAAACAGATTGGACATATAGGGCTGGTGTATGAAGTTGTGTTATAAATTAAGATTTATTAAGATTTAATCAAGATTAAGTAAAGATGAACAAGTGTGTCTCATGGTATTCAGTTACTGCCTTATTTCATTTATAGTATCACATGAAGCAGTTTTATTGCATAGTAAGCGTTTCATACTTCTGTTTTCCAGGTTTAGGAAAACTGTACCTTTTCCAGCACATCTGGAAACTGTGGCTTATGTAAGAAACTAATCTCTTTGGAACTGTTCCTGTTCTTTCAGGTATTGCATTTCTTTTATTCATCTCTCTTGACTTGTTGCCAATTTATGAATACAGATCCTTTAGCCTTTAGATCATGCTCCTACTTCATTCTAGTCAGCACAAGTTTTACCATGCAAAGTTCAGCCTCTACATCCTGGTCTTACACTTGAAGGTGAAATGTATATTGCTTTAAACAGGAGATAGGAATAATCATCTCATTTACTGTATATACGTATTTAAAAATGTGTCCATAGAGATAGTGAAAAAAACCAGGGGTTGATCTGGGGGATGGATGATACAGCATACGAAGCAAAAACCCATCCAACCACAGAGTGGAAGGCTGTAATAGAATAGAATGGCAAGAGCAAGATTTTGGAGTATTTTTTTAAAAAGCAGTATTCTCAAGTCTTGAAAACCATAAATAGCACCTGGCTGAAATGAAAAGAGAGGATAAACCAAGACTTTCAGTTCTGAAATGGATAAAGATCCCTTAGGAAATTCCCCATAAATATTCTCATATAATTAAAAGGGTTTAAAGTAGTCCATAAAGCCATGTGAATTGATGTGTCTCAGATGCAGTATTTTTACCTAGACTGCGCCAGAGAAACCATAAACAAAGACTCTAAAGGCCTCGGATGAAATGCACTCCTGCCAGCTTGGATGCTTGTGAGGACACACTGTCACCAAGGACCCAAACACAGACCCGTATCCAGGAGACATCTCCGAGTGAGGAGTGAGGAACGGCCAGGGACCAGCTTTCAGGTGGGGCAGCCTATCACCGACTTAAAGGATTAACTGCAACCACTCCGGCTGAAATTATGTAACAGGTGGCTAAAACTGCTAAAGCAAACATTGTTATTGCTTTGAGAAAGTCTGTGCTTGAGGCTGATTTGCCTCATTTCCCACGTGCTGGTCTGTCGGTGCTCCCTCCGCTTGGGAGCCAGAAGGCAGAACTAATGGGAGCACGGAGTCCGCTCCCCATTCTTGTACCTACTTAGCACCTTAGGAGTGGCTCTTCCTCCTCACTTTGACTAAATAAAAGAATAGGCTGTCTCTCCTCACACTCTGAGGGTGTCCGAAAATCTCAAGTTTATGTAGACCCTCCTACCAACCCCTCTGTTGAGCCAGAAGAGACAGAATTTCCCCCCCACTTCAGAAGAATGCTGCGCTGTTGTAAATGTTGAGGCAGATTATTATTAAGATTTGCAAGAATAACTACTTAAAATGGTCACATTCATTTTAAAGAAAAGAAATATAATTGGTATTTGCGGAGAAGAAAATGGATGAATTTAAATTTTAGTTGATTATAATTATTGTCATCATAATCATCATCATTATCTTTGTATGTCTAAATGACTGATTCAATGAAGAATTTTTAACACATTTCACATGTCAGTGCAATTCTTTTCTGTTTTGTGCTTTAGTGCTTGGGGTTTTTCATTTGCTTTTTTCAGACTGAACTTTTCATGGAAGCTATTGTAATTTTCTTAAAAGGTGGAAAAATATTTCAAAAGAAGTCAAATCTAGAAGCACTACATATGTGCATTTTATTTGTTTCAATAAAATTTAATCAAATTGTACAGAAAAACTGTGGATACATATTGTGGAATGGCACTTTGCAATGCTCCTAAGAAAGAGATTTTGAATATTGAGGTGCTACCTAAATCTGGCCTTTTTAACCAGGCAAGGGATGTTAAACAGGGAGAGTTGCCCACAATATTAGTAGTTGAACTCGTCCAGATGAGGACATCACTCCAAAAGTCCATTAATAAACTGGAACTGTATGTAGACATTGAGCTCCTAAAGGTTTTCAAAGCTACTAATAATTTGTTTAAATTTCCATACTGTGTATATTGCCGCAGCTGCTATTCTGCATTCCCTGTTCATGCTGCTACAGGTAGTAAATCTATATTGTGTGAGTTTATCAGTATTGGCAATGGAGAGTTCAGATCCACAGGATCTGTTGGTGAAAGCATTTTCTTTTTTTGCTGAATGTGCAACACATCAAACCAGAGGTGAGCAATCAGGACTACAAAGGCCTTACACTGTGCATAGCAAAATAAAAGTGTCATAATTCCCATTTCCCTGATGACTTTGAAATGACTGTGAGAAGCATTTAGCAACAGAAGGATCCCCATAGCTGGTGTGAGAGCTGCAATTCCTGATACCTGGCATCTGTGACAGACAGGGCTTGATCTTCCATAACTTTAGTGTAAATGCAGTTTATTTGCTTCCTTTTCTCTTCCAGAAGGGCTATGACCCATCTACTAAAGCCCTGTTTCTGACCAGAGTTACTGTGCCTTGTGGAAACAATTGCTCCCTGCAGTCTTGCAGAAGGCAGTTTCCTGATAGTCTGTTTTCAGATGGTTTCCTATGTGATGAGGAATTCCCTGCATAGGAATAGGGAATATATAGTTTGGTGGAAGCCTTATTTGTCTTTTTAAATAAAATTATGATGTCTTCTTTCTTATTTTCCTGACATGAATAGAAGTATTTTCATGCCACTACACAGAAAGACACAAGCAACTTCTAAAAAACATGCTTTGAGCTGTCAATACTCACGGATGAAATGCCTCTGTCCAAGACATGGGCTGAGTAAGGGACACCCTGTTGTAAGGATGTGCCTGAAGTGCCTGCCATTGGAAGGGCTGATGGGCTGCAGCACAGCCAGGTAACACCTCTGGCCAAGAGACAGACTTCAGCATTTTGGGAGTCTTCTGGTTCCTTCCAGCATCCAGGAATTTGAATATTTAACATATCCTTTGTATGGCAAAGGATTGCACTGTGAGATACTGAATTCAAATAAGTTTCTCTTAATGGAAAATATCTAGCAAACGCAGGATTTCTGGCTAACTTAGTGCATTTTTTGTTTTGTTTTGCTGTTTTCAACAATTTTCCTCAATGCTTTTGCTTATATCAAAATCAATACAATCTAAACCATAGAAGAAGTCACAGTCTAAAATCTTAAAAGGTGGAAAAATATTTCAAAAGAAGTCAAATCTAGAATCTTAAATTCTGTTGTATTTAAAACTATATCATACATTTACATTTTAGGAAAAAAATATTTACATTCCAAGATCTATATTAAACTGTGCTCTATTTTATATTCTTAGACTCTGTGGAAAAAAAATAGGGACGATCTTGTCATAGTATATTTAAAATAATGACAGGTATAATGGAATCAAGTGCTAAGACATCCCTCTAGAAAATATTCTGAAGGATGCTTTAGAGTACAAAGTACTCTAAAATTCCTAATACAGATATTGTTAGTGGTCTCACATGGTACTAAAAGGTTTTAGCATTATAAATATGAGTCAGGAGAATTTTTAAACTCTCAAGACTACAGGAGGGTTATGCATTAAATAATTATGATCACAGGTGTTCCAACTTGTACTTTAAACTCGTGGCCTGATCATCCTTATGTCTCCACAAGTCCCCAGTAATTCCATCAGAAAGGCAGTGAAGTCAAGGCACATAAAGCCAGGGGTGTGTGAGATTACCTGTTTCTGGGTAGGTTGTGTGTCTCATCCACCTTGATGGGAAAGGAAGGAAGAGGAAAATACCAGAAGAGGTCAATGTCAGCTGGAGATGAAGAGAGTCACTTTGTTCCATGTGACCGTTTGTCAGTTGTCCCCACGTGCAGAGAACGTACTGAGAGGGATTTTGGTCAGGTTAGCAACAAACCCTGCTCTTACACATTTGATTCGGATGCCACTCTGTGTTCCTTTGAGGTTCACACTCGGTTCCACCGGGCTCAGCTCACCCTGCCACGCTTTGCTACAGGGGTGCAAGAGCAGAATCAGTGCCCAGTGAGGCTGTCCCTCCACTCCCTGTAAGGAACCCTACAGTATCCTGCAGTTAATTTCTTCTAATAGTTATTTTTATTTATAAAACCAAACATTTCAGCATTGTGAAAAATTGTGACTGAGAGCTGGCAGACAGTGGCAGGAAGGTCTCACTCAGGACCAGGCTCATTCTTTGGGGAGCTGAAAAATAGATGAGAATTCTGAGGGAGAGGCTTTTGCAAAGTCTCTGTGAAATCAGGAGTCAGCAGTAGTACAGATCAGGGCCTTAATGTCCCTGTACATCCCAGACTGTCTTCTTAACTCCCCACACATCCTGGAGCTCTTACTTAGGGAGAATTTTGTTCATCTAAAGGAGTGGGAGGTAGAACATCCTGGACTTGATCAACTGCAAACAGTATCCCAAATGAAAGTGATTTCAATTTTTTAAAATTTGCATTCTAAATGAAATGCTTCAAACCTTCTCAGGCACATGGTTTAGGGATCAAAGGATCAAAATGGCATTAAGTACCTCAACCAGTTCGGACCAGTTCCATTGATTTTCACTCAGAATTCCAGATTGATTTCAGTAAGAATTGGCAGCACAGATGGATACTGCATTATGGCTTTCAGAAGAAAGGTAATGTTTTAAAGGACAGTATCATAAAATTGATGTACAATGCAAAATACCCATTGATGCCCATTTCTGTCAATCAGATTTCTATAATTTGAAGATACTAAAACAAAAATACCGTTCACATCCATGGAAACAGAAGTAGGCCCAAATCCTGAATACTAATATATTATCTGTGCTAGGAAGTATTTAAATCTTTATTATTGCATTAGTGGTTTTGATATTAAAAAAAAAATCAAAGTATCTATAGAATTTAAAAATCTATTGATTCCTTAGTATTTACTCTCATGCTTATAAAAGACCTGGACTCCTGAATGATGTAAATCAATTATCCCTGTGTGTTTGAAATGCTGTAACAAGATCAATGAGACCTGAACACAAGGAGGCATCTTAGGATAACAGCTGCAGATGCACACACACTCTGGGAAGAAACAAATGAACACACACTGCTCACCCTGATGGTTCTCCCTCCCCCCCAGAAAACCCCTGCCATTATCCTGCCCAACTGCAAATGCAGGAAAGGAAAACCAAACAAGAGCAGGGAGCAGTCAGTGTATGAGCACAGGCAAAGTGCAATAAACGGTCACTCTGAGATCAAGGTAAAAGGAATGCTTTGCATTCAGGTTGGAAATTTGTTTTTGATGGGACTTAATGGTCAGCCTCTGCTTCCACCCCAATGCTGTGCAGTTAATGGCTCTATGGAAAACTGCAAGGACAGGTCTTTGCTGGCTAAAAGACATACTGGTTTTAAAGACGAGCTCAAGGTAATTACTTTCACAAGATTAATAATTCTGCCAATTGGATTTCCACAAAGTAGATTCAATAAAATTTCTGAAAATATTTATTCGATAAATTGATTACACTTCTGCTGAGCCTGATAGCTGTAAATTGTTTTCTCATTGATAAAATTCTGTTTATGAAGACCTATTTTCAAGGAAATGATGCTTAAGATTTTTATTGGAAGATGCTCTGCAGTTAAAACAGAAGATATGAAAATTAAGGAAAGGTCTACATGAGCTTTATGTACAATTAAAAAGAAACACTTTTTTTTTTTTGGTTACTTGAAGTAGAACGTGATGTTCATGTCTAAAAATACCAAAAAAATGTAGAGAAAATTAAATACCCTCTTGTCCCACTAGATGGTGGTGCCTTCAGATTAGGGCTGAGATGCTCAAACAGTCAGTGCAGGAAAACTTTTGCTTTCTTTAACTGCCCTGCAAATGTAGAGACTCAGAGATGAGGATAATCTTGTTCCTCTGGGGATAGTAATGACTTACTGTATATATTGGAATACATGGAATTGTGTTCACAGTGGTTTGCTGTAAAGTGTGTTTTACCTTCCATACACATCTAATAGTATTAGTTTTTCTTCCAGAAGAAGAAAAGATGCAAACAACATTGAACCTTAATGATGGTTGTATCTCATGCAAAACAGCCCTGTTACACCAAGCTCCTGCCCTTTGCAATTTTGCTGCTCTCTGTCCTCTGTCAAAATCCAGTTTAAAGCAGGGAATCATTAGCAACAGCTGCATCTTGTGTTCATGTATCTCACTGGAACAAGCTTAAAACTACCACTCACGTTTTTGTATGGCAAATGTAATCCTTGCTTTCAGGGAAAGGTACTTACACCTCAGTTAGACAAAAGGTGATGGTGTTTAAGGATGGCAGGTCACAGCTCCTCGGTGAGAACAGTCAAGGGAAATTTCAATGAATGGGGAAAGTGGAGGAGAGTTTATGATTGTGCTTTAGGTCCCTCAGGTTCCTGTAGTAAATGGTCAAGTCCTTCCTGCCTCACATAAAGCTTGAACCGTGAGCCCAGGGCAGTTTTGTGAACTGGAGAACTTGTCTCAAAGGCTGTGTGTGTGCAGGACTGTCCAAGAGGAGGCTCCAAATCACACCAAGCCTCCAGACAGCCTGGAATGTGATGGGAGAGCACAGAGACACACGGTGTGTAGTGACCAGCCAGCTGCCAGTCCTGCCCACACACACGGTCCAGAGCCAGGGCAGGGCCATGGGCACAAACTGCTCTGTGCTCTGCTCACTTCAGAGACCACCCTCCCAAACCTGTGCCACGCGGTCAGCGACCAGTCAAAAGTAACTGAGCACTTCAAAGAATAAAATAATTCTGAATTGTTTTCATTTTGCTTCAATATCGTGATGTGCGTTGGCAGTATGAAAAATTGAAGATCAAAATTATGAGCTGCTTTATGGATGAATCCCTTGGGTCAGATAAGCTGTAGCACGAGATGAGGTGAGGGTACAGGAAAGTTAAGGGTGTCTCTGTGTGTCTTGGGAAAGACAGCACCACTCAGGTATCCTGCCCCTCCGTTGCAGTCTGGAATTGCTGTTGCTCCATGTGCTTTACTCCTGCTCCCAGGTGGTCACCCTGCGTAGAATACATGGAGCCATTTAGCAAACAACCCTCCTTCTGGCACAGTTTGATTCATGTTCATTTGCTGTGTGTTCCCTTCCATTTATACTGTCCCTCCTGTTCCACTCTTGTCAATTCCCATGTTTGCAGCATCTACTTATTTTCCCTTTTCCAAGTAACACAGATGAACAGCATCCAAGCGCTGAGATATCAAATCAGTGTGATTTCCAAGGAAAGATTATGGACCCACTGGTCCAAGTACTTCCATTTAAGAATGTCACAGCTGAAAAAGGCTTAATCTGAGACTTTTTAATGAGCACTTAGCAGGGGAATTCCTTTGTGCGTGCAGAGCACTGGGCCAGAAGAATGGATACAGAAATGGATGTGAATGCTCAGTTCTTCTGTAGAGCCTTAATAATTTCGCATGTTAGAATCTCCCTGATGGTATTAGGGAGACAAAATCTGTTCTTACTTTCTCTAGAAAGGTGGGCAGGATTTTCTGAAAGGCTGAAGATGCAAAATTCCCTCCAATCATTGTAACTTGCTGCCATTAGGGGCTGAAATGCAGCATTTGCCAAGAGTGCAAGTTCCTTTATTTGATCCCTTTGACTGTACCAGTATAACTGCCAATCACAGGAAATACCTCTAATAACTCTTCCTTTTGCTTAATAAGGAATACCACATCTTTAAAACATTAGAAACAGATGTCACTGCATTACTTCACTGCTGATGTATGTAATAGAAATGACACACTAATTAATTTAATGCAGTATAAACGTACTGATTATTTATCATGGCTGACAATAAAATTATGAAAACATTCAATTACAATCAGTGGTAATTCATTATTTATTGATTCTGCGTTGTGCACACATTAATACAATACATTTAATCACCTAAGAGAAGGGATCATTTTTCTATTGACACGTAGGCATTTAGATTCATCAGTTTTATGTAAAATCCTTGATGTTTAGGTGGGAAGTTTTAATTCACAATTCCAAAAAAGCCTCAACTGAAATGTCAGAACTAAAATGAATTCAAGTGTCAAGTACTAGTGTGTCTAGAAAAATGTGGGCACTGAGAGTGACATACTAATTTCAGTCTCTTTCTCACGTCAGTGGCCTGCATTAGTTAATATAATCGTGGTTTCTCTTTGCCAAGTAATCCGAGGCATTAAACACTAACCCAGCAAAAAATTAATGATTTTTGTCTTCCATTTCAAGCCTTTACTCAAGATTAGCACCATCAGTGGTTTGCATGCTCAGGATGCAGGCTCAGAGATCACTGGAGAGGGTTGGGGGCTTTAGACTGGGCCCTGAGACATTTCAGTGTTAAGGACAGGAGAAGCTTGTTGTCATTTGGGCTCCAATGAGGCTGGAATTCAGCAAAAAATGGTATTTCATTTCACCTAACTAGGGTGCACTGCAAATGAATCTTTCAATTATTTTTTATCCTTCATTTTGGACCCACGTTTACCTCTGACCCTCATAAATCTACGTTCACGTTTATTCCCTCGCAATTATTTTAGGGACGACCAAAGTTCTCCACTAAAAAATAGCATTTTCTCCTACAATCTACTCGCATTGGACATACCTATATGAAGTCCATAGAAAAAAATTCTTTATATTAACAAAAAATCACCAGGAATCTTTGCATTGAATTCCTTTCTTCATTGTGCTGCCTCCTGTTCGGCTACAGTAAACTGCGACGAAACACAAACGTCACTACTGAGCTTTCCAACCTTTTAGAAACAAAAAATATTATTTTTAATTAATCCCCCCCTGCTCACTTAAGAAGCTGCCATTAGTTTTTACCACAGGGTCCTCCTGGTGGGCTGTGTCACCCAGCATTTCCTCCGTGGGATCCCTGGGAAGCAGGAGCCAGCTGGCAGGGAGTGCTTTGCAGAACCTGCCCGGAGTGGCTGAGGCTCTGCTCTCTCCTCTCTCCTCCTGCCTCAGGAAAGAGCTCGCTCCCATTTCCCTCCAATGGGGCATACAGAAGGATGATAAACCCAAACTCAAACAAACAGAACCTTTGCTTGGCATTTCCCCACGCAAACGTGGCTGATTTCCACGCAGGATTAATACACAAATACTGCTGCAGTTGCCAGTGTTGAGAAAACGGTTTGCATGCCAGTCGAAAAGGAACAAAAATACCGAAACTCTAGTTTTAAAGTAATATTCTAAAATACTTATTTCAGCTATAAGGGAGGCTTAGTAGTTTGCACCCATTCAAATTACGTACTGCTGGACTGCATTCAAATAAACCATCTGGATACTTTATAATTGACAAGATATTACTGTCTGATTGTTAGGCTTTACTAACTTTGCCTTGTCTTTAACAAAATTACAGGGAAATAATAATAATAATATTCATGGCTATGGTTGATTTGTATATGCTTAGTTGAACTGGCCAGCTGCCTGGCATTAATTCTCAAACCTTGAGCATTTTCTAAGTTTCTGAGCACTTCTTCTCTCCATGGACAGTCACCTCTCAAGGGTACTGCTTTTACTACAGCCTTTATGATTTTATATTGCTTCATGCCACTCCAGCTTGGTGGGTGCTGATGCGCAAGGCTTCCCCTGGCCTTGCAAAAATTCAGTCTTATTTAGAAATATGTTTAGCTTGTGGAAGACATTAAAGTCAAAAAGGAAAAAGAATTCTCACAGTGGATTTTGATTGTCACATTAATCTCAAAGGGACAAAAAGAAGTCTTTAAAAGGGCAATGTTTGCATCTGATTTATTAGATCTTCTAATAGCAATTATGTCCAGAAAATTAACACCCAAAAGTTTCTATTTGAAGTCAGTTATTTATTATTTCTATAATTCTCACTACATAAAAATTGCAGATGAGTTCAGTGCTCTGTTGTACTAAACACTTTGCCAAAGTGAGTAGTAAGTCCCTGCCCCACAGAGCTTTCAATCTAAGGTTTGGATACTAAAAAGATGCATGAATTGGTTTAAAATACGAGCACTCCTATTGAAAGGTATTAATTTAAGCTTAATTTATGTGAAAATTCTGCCTCAGTTTCAGGCAGTGAGGTCAGGGACCTAAAACCAGTGGCCAAGCTTCTTAGAACACACAAGAAATCAATGGGAGGACGTTCCTTCACAGTGTGAATTAGATCGTTTATGTTCACAAATACAGCGATTTAGTTAGCACACAGTCATCCTGCCTCATTACTCATAAAGCACTAATATTCAGCTTTGCAGAAAAGGTGCCTAAATAAGCAAGTCTAACAAAAGGAAGGAGAAGATGGACGCATGGAAATAGCTGAAATGCTCTGGTGGTACTGCTTGCTCGGTACCCACTTGAAAAGTTTTGTTTATACTTTACTGCTTGCTTTGTTCACTGAACGCCTTAGGAGAAAGCTAGAAAGAAAGGAGGGGACTGAAAAACTTAAAGGGCTAGGAAAGAAGGAAAAAAAAAAACCACCCTGAAAAACAGTGGAAACAAAAAGGAGGGGAGAGGAACAAAGGAAGGGAAGAGGCTAACAGAGGTGTAATTTAAGTACAGTGGGAGAGGGTGAGAAGCAAATAACCAATTCCAGCCAGCGTGCTCTGGCTGCTGCTGGGTGTGATCCTGTCACCCGACTCCTTTACATGGAACTCGCCCGGCCACCTTTGGGCTCCACTTGTTGAGGGTTGGCCGTTCTGGTGTCAGCCGACCCGGCTCAGGTGCGGGGGACACGGGTCCTGCGGGCACCAGATGGTGCGGGAGGAGCGGCCCGGCCCATTGTGTCTAACCCACAACCGGTGCCGCACCGAGCCCGGACTTTTCAAGCAATTCCACGCCAGCCCTGCCGAGAACGGGCTGTGCCGAGGGCGAGCGGTCCCAGACTCGCTCACCTCTCCCACGTCCCTCGGGGCCGCCCGTGCCCCCGCTCGGCTCGCTGCGCCCCGGCGCTGTCCGGCATCGGGGCAAGGGGGCCGTGCCTGGCACCTCCACGCCGACCCCATCCGCCCCGGCTGTGCCGGGCACGGGTGTTTCGGCACTCGGGAACGGCCCGGAGCGCTGCGACCGCCCCAGCTCCCGGGGAAGAGATGGGGCGGCCACAGCTCCGCATCCCACCCGCTCCCTCGGCTCGGAGCGCGGCGAGCGGGACCCCTTCGCGTCCCGGGGAGAGGGACCCCTTTACATCCCCATGAGCGGGACCCTTTTACTTCCTCGGGGGCGGGACCCCTTCACATCCCGGAGACTGGGACTACTTCACATCCCGGAAAGCGAGACCCCCTTACATCCCTGGGAGAGGAGGACCCCTTCACATCCTGGGGACCGTCATCCCTTCACATTCTGGGGAGCGGGACCCCTTCACATCCCGGGGAGAGGGAGCCCTTCACATCACATCCTGGGGAGTCCAACCCCTTCACATCCCGGGAAGCGAGACCCCCTTACATCTCTGGGAGCGGGACCCCTTCACATCCCGGGGAGAGGGA
>VXAU01005349.1:104487-121993 GCA_013399695.1 Formicarius rufipectus
CCCTTCACATCCCGGGGAGAGGGACCCCTCACAGCCTAAGGAGTCGGACCTCTTCGCATCTCGGGGCCCGGGACCACTTCATATCCAGGGAGGCGAGACCCCCTTACATCCCTGGGAGCGGGACCCCTTCACATCCCGGGGAGCGGCATCCCTTCACATCCTGGGGAGTCGGACTCCTTCACATCCCGGGGACCGGGACCGCTTCCCATCCCGGGAAGCGAGACCCCCTTACACCCCCAGCCGTCGCACCCCATCCCCTCCCTGGAAGCGAGACCCGCCCACCTCCCGAGGATCCCCCCCACCCACACCCCTCNCGGCCATGGCCGTGTCCGCGCCGCCCGTCATCGCCGCCTCGTCCAGCGGCGGCGCCGCGGGCTCGGCAGCCTTGTTCCGTGCCGACCCGCTCTACTCCAGCCCCGCCGAGTCCCCGCGCCTCTCCAG
Source organism: Formicarius rufipectus (assembly GCA_013399695.1). Lineage (NCBI taxonomy): Eukaryota > Metazoa > Chordata > Aves > Passeriformes > Formicariidae > Formicarius > Formicarius rufipectus. Next base: position 104,929 of record VXAU01005349.1, read on the forward strand.
CAGCCTCGTCAACACTTTCCTCTCGGCCGGCGGCGCCGCGGCGGGNCCTGGCGTGCAGGGCCACTGCCAGCAGGTGGAGGAGGAGGAGGAGGAGGCGGCGGCGGCGGAGGGAACGAGGGTAAGATGGTCGACCTGCACGGGGGGAAGGTGGCCTCGTTCCTCGTGGAGGGGCAGGAGCTGATCTGCCTGCCGCAGGTCTTCGATCTGTTCCTCAAGCACCTGGTGGGGGGGCTGCATACGGTCTACACCAAGCTGAAGCGCCTGGATATATCGCCCGTGGTGTGCACGGTGGAGCAGGTCCGCATCCTGCGCGGGCTGGGGGCCATCCAGCCCGGCGTGAACCGCTGCAAGCTCATCACCAGGAAGGACTTCGAAACTTTGTATAACGACTGCACCAACGCGAGGTGAGCGCTCGGCGCGGGGGATGCGGGAGATGGGGGGGATGCGGGGGATGCGGCTGCCCCGAACTCCCCCTTCCCGGCACGGCCGCGCTCCAAACTTTTCCCTGAGGCTACCTCCCGGCAAGACGACTCGCAGAACAACCCAACCAACAAAAACCACGCCGGAAAGTTCTCCCCGTTCTTTCCCTGCCGCCGAAAGACGCGGCTCCCGCAGGTTTTGGGGGTGTCGGAGCCCCGCAGGGTTTTGGGGGGATCCGGGCGGGGCTCCAGGGGATGGTAATGATGGTGCGAGGGTCGGGCAGGGCGGAGGGCAGCGCTGAGAACTTTCTCTGCCGACCCTGAAAAGCTTCAGTGAGTGCGGAGTTTGTGTCGCGGGCTGCTCCGAACGGGGGTGTTGTTTTAGTGGCGAGTTAATGTCGTGCTCCTCCGGGGCCTGATCCTGCGCTCGCTTTGTTTCGAAACGTATCACAGGTGTCATTTTAGAGAGGCGCTTAATTCCTGGGTATGTTAAAACTGTGCGGTCTCCTCCTGTCCCTGTTCTGTTTCCGTAACACCTTCTCCTGCTGCCCGTTCCAGTGTCGGGCACCTCGCTGACATCGCACCCACTGCTTTTCTCAAGTGATGGGGCTGTAAATGCGGTCTGAGACGTACATTAATTTTATTCAAATACATCCAGTTACTAAGGGACACATTGATCATGTAAATGCTTCTGTGAGACGCTTCTGAAACTCAGCTAGCATGAAAGTTGGCTTTGAAAGAAATCCATCCCTTTAATTTCTGTGACCATGCCAAAGTTTTCCCGTAGGGAAATACAGGGTCTGATTTGATGATGCAGCCTGTAGATGAATCCGATGGTTTCTTCTCTCTTCCAACCAGTGATTTACGATCTGGAGACCCTGAAGTGGTAAATGTTTAAAACTTGTGTCTCACAACTTTCCCCCCCCCCCCCCCCCCTTCNTGGGAGAGGCAGGTGAGCACCGAGTGATGCTCCGAGGGGTGTGAGGGGAGCAGGGGCTGGAGAAGAGGCTCGGACGGCAGCAGAGCCAGCTCTCAGCTGAGGAGCACACGTGTTGAATGTGCTCAGGCACAAGCTCTCCCTGCCCGCTTCTGGAAACACTCTGGTTTTGCCTGCTCAGGGCAAACAAACCCCGTTACTTTTCCCACAGTATTTACTGAAACATCGCTCGGCCTTTGTGTCTCAGGAAGGTGCCACTGGTTTGAAGAACCTGCTGGTGCCAATTTGCGTTCATTGTTTTCAGGTGTAAAGCATGAGGAGTGTTACCAGCACACCTGAAACTTTGCTCAGGGATTGTAACTGGATTGTATTCCGTCGTGCTAATTAAATGCTTCATACGTCCTTTTATTTGCAGATTATTATTTCCATTACTGTCCATACTTACTGGAGACAATGTTGGATAAAAATAGCTAAATACATGAGTAATCTCATTATTTGTGTTTGCTGTGAAGTGACCTGGGGAGCACTGCAGTGTTACTAAAAAAATCAGGACTGTTAAAACCCTGCACGCAAGATTTAGTTTTGTCCCTGGAAAGTAAAGGCTTGGAAAAAAGTCATCTTCAGAAGCATTACTTTCAACTAGGAATATTGTGTGTTGCTTTCATAATAAATATATTTATTTTATAGGGATTTTTCTATATATTTGAATGTTGTAGAAATGCTGCGTTAAACTCAAGAGCTGCCAGGAAAAGCAATAAGAAATGCTGGGTATCGTTATTTTCACTGTTAGTTGACTTCCAAAAGTCAGCATCTCTTACGTTAGTGTACACTTTGTTATTTTTTAATTGGAATGCCAGCCATATGTAACTGAAAAATAGATAAATTCTTTTCCTCCTGCTTACTCCAATGCCCTTATTTTAGCTGAGTTTCTCTACAGAGCTGTAAGACCTGCAGAGAGATGCGCCCGTGAGCCAGAGTCCCCTGGTGAGCTCGTGTTCTGAGTGTGGCAGGAGTTACCTGTATGTACCCAGCAGCTCTCACCTCTGTGGGGTTTCAGTACGTTCACAGGTGCTGTTCAGTTTGTCATCCACATGGGAACAAAATGTTCCTAAAATGTTCAGCTGGGGCTGTGCAGCCTAACTGGGATACAAGGCTTGTGAACTGGAACTCTGCGTTTCACTCCAGGTCACACCTTCCCCTGAACACTGAGAACAGTATATTGGCAAAACCTGCCTCCTCATGACTGAAATTATGGGCACATGCCTAAATTTAGTAGTAGATTTACTTAAAACAAACAAAAAACAATATAATGAGGATTTTTTTAATAATGAAATTTAAAACTGTAATGAGAACGTACTTATGATTGTGAAGATATCATTCCTTAAAAATAGGATTACATGAGTAAGATCAGGGTTCTGTATTTGGATGCTGCTCTCACTGAAAAAGCACAGTGTTGGTCTGGATTATTCAGTGAATAGTCAAGCTGCTTTCCAGAAAACAGCATTTCAGTGCATGACATATTTTTTATGATCTAAAGTATCCCGTTCATCTAATATTTTGTATTGCTTTGGCTATTCAAAAACAGTAAAAGGCTTTAGAAATTAATTTAAGCAGTAAAATGCAAGCATTTGATTTTGAGATTATGAGGGTCTAGTCATGTTGTCTATTAAAAGCTACCTTATAGTCAGCAATGCTCTGTCTTTTATTGGGAGGCTGATGGCAAGATTATAATTAAAGCAGTCGAGTCGTGTAGCACTGCAGAGAGTACACTGATAGTAAACGTGGGCATCTGATTATACATACTCTTCTTGGGCTAAGTCAGTATTTAGCATCGTTCAGACTTGGCTAAACTTGTGAGTTTTGGAGGTGCAAGCATTTTAAAATACATTTTTTTTTAAAAAAGTGTCTCACTTTCCTTGTCTTTCCTTGGAGAGGAGGCTCTTCTCAGACACTGGAGGGAGAGCAGTAGCACAGTGGATTCTGCTTGAGGTGCAAAAAGGATTTTCCCCACTTTCTGGGCAGAGTAGTTACACTTTTGGAAAAATCCCTCTTCCTTTTTGTACATCTTGGAAGTCTGTGCTTGTTCAAAACTCCTAAAATACTTGAATATTTTCAGCAGATGCGTATGTAATCTGGAGAACCCTTGATTAAAATTCCCTTCTTTCTTCGCAGCACTAGAGCTCCCCATTTGAAGTGTAACTTGCTTTTCCTCCAAAATGGAGTATTTGTGTGTTTCCTGCATGTGGATATGCATAATACATATGTAATTTTCTACTGAGACTTCTACAACTGAAAAATACTGTGTTTTTGTAGCAAAGACAAAAAAGCTAAACAATTAGGTATTAATGATATTCTTGTTGCATATTCAAAAGGTCTTTGCAAGCATTTCTTCTCCTTTTTTTTCTTTTCACCATTTCAACCTGCAGAACTCTTCACTGTCACTTCAAATCACACAATTCTGCGAAGATAAAACAACATTTAAACTCATTTGCTTTGGGAGGAAAATTGAGCATTTGCACCCAATAAGCCTGATTGTGGAACTGCATGCAAATTGTGTTTTGATTTATCTCTTTTGCACTTTTTTCCATTTGAATTGATCTTGCATTAATTTTGCCAAGCGGCTCTGTGAGGCTGCAGATGTTGCCCTGTGTTTAATAAATCAATGAGACAGATCTGAATGAATCACTTCAGATGGATTCTCTGCTCGGTTTGATGTCTAGATGTTATTCTTAGCTTGTTATCATGACAGATGCATTAATGTTCCCATACACTGCCAGCAATGTCAGAGAGATTGAAGCTTTTAAAGTGGCGGTATCCCCTTTTCCCCCTTCTCTTGGAATAACTAAATTGCCTTTAGGAATAGGTCAAAATACAAATTTGATCGTGGCACCGCGGTGGGGAAGATGCAGAACTTCTGATCACATCATAGCACAGAGCCAGGCAAATGCAGTTTCTTGGAGAATGATTAATTATTCCCAAATAGTGGAGATCAATATTAAAATCTAAACATAGGATAGCTCCTGAATAGAGTAACCACTTTCTCAGCATTAATATTTCATTGTAATAGGAATGATCCAAATAAATAATATAAGACTAGAACATGTTAAAAGTGTAGCTATAAATAGAATATCATTGTGTCCAAATTGATTACAGGCTGAAGTCAGGCTTTTTCTCCCCACCCCCCTTTTTTTTTTCCTTACCTCATTAATAATTTTCTTTTAAAGTTAAATATGTCTGGATTTAACATCTGCTAGATTTAAAGTAGTTGTTTGCTGTGTTTCTGTTCCTGCTTACCGTTTAGGGCCAGCTATGTTAGAAAAGTTGTTGATGGCTGTTAATTTGGGATTGGGTCAGTCTGGTGTCCATTATCTTGGAGCAGAACCTGTGGCACACAAATCACAAAGGGGGCTGGAATGGATCTTTGTGGGACGGTTTTAATTCTGGAAAACATTGCACAAAGTGAAAAGAACTCTGCCATGAGTAATGAAGATCTATTTCCCACGTAGGCTATACACAGTTTTTATTGGCTTTATTCCTTAGTGTTTATGAAACAGCTCGTGGTCGCCTTTGTTTCTCTTTAGAGGATAAAATAGTATTTTGTGCAATCATTCTGTTCAACCTGATTTCTGTGAAGCTTTTATTTTAATGTTCAAAATTACCAGGAATGTTCCTTTTCCTAATCTCTCCCCCGAAGAGAACTTTGGCTTTCTGTCGTTAAGGCTTCTGCGAATAAATTGGAGAAACTGGCTGTAACAGATCGAGATTTATGTTGGCATTCTTGGTATTCTTGCTCCAGTAGTTCCAATTTGATAAAGGAAACAATATATGTAATAGAAATTCACAGTTTATTCAAATGAGCTTAAGCTTTAGCATTGTTATATTTGCCTTTCTCTCGCCAATATATCAACGTGTGGCAATGGCATTATGCTCGGGAGGGACCAGCTCCGGGGATGGCAGCGATTCTCACGCTGCCTGGAAAGGCTCTGCAGCTCAGCAAAGCCCACTCAACTCCAGGGTCGTGTCCTGTGTCCCACTGCAGGAATTTTGGGGAGAATGTTCCAGCCCTGCCTGGTGCAAAGCCTCGGAGAATGGACTGCCCTGTTTGTTTGGCTGCGTGCGGGATGGAACTGGCTCTGCGCGAGGGCTGTTTGTTGGGGTCAGGGGCAAAGGGGGGGTGAAATGTGGGCTCTGAGGTGGCTCTGCTGGGGTGACCCTCCCTCCCGTGCCAGGGGCAGGTTGCCAGGACGAGGGCAGAGAACTCGGAGGTGTTTCTGGGATCTGAGCCCTTCCCATCGAAGGTGGGGTGTATTTACTGCAGACCTGCATCCGAACGAATGATGTGTTATAGGGGGGCTTGGGGCTGATCTGGTACCTGCTGAATGTAGGGTCCTTAACCTCTTTTGTGCCTTTTCCAGAAATCATAATTATGTATTTTCTGAAGTTATGAGGAAAATTATCCAAATCCTTACTTTAAAATACCTAGAAAGCTCCCATCTATTCCCCCCCCTCCCCCCCCCGAGTTCTTTGTGTGATTATCAGTGTAATAAACCCCTGTGGGTGTATGGAAATAATCTGAGTGGTTATTTGCATAAGCAATACCAATAGCAAACCCGGAGGTAACGAGGCTGCTTCAGAGTTGCTGCTGTCTATGGGGTGTTCCTCTGGTGTGAGCCAGGGCAGGCTCTTTATGTGTTAGAGTTAAACCTGCATTTCCAGGCACAAGAACGTTAGTTAGGACTGATTCTTGGTGATTTAGGTTTATCCTGCCTGGTATTAGAACTCTCCCTCGGGGCTGCACTCTTTTGATCTTTGCTGCCTCTTGGCCAAGCAGAGTTACCCAAAGGGACTCAGTAATAGGGTTCCCCCCCTCCCTGTACTCCACAACCTGTAGGAAACACTGATACCCATTAACTACTGCACTTTGATACCTGCCCCAGAAGGTTCCAATATCTGAATCCTGTGAAGCAGAAGTTTGTTTGCTTTCCCTGAATTTTGGGGAGCCCAACCATGGTGTTGGTTCATGTGTGCTTATAAAGTTTACTGTCACTGGCAGGCGTGGGGAGATTATATTTCCTTGTCAGCACATCTTGACCTGCTGAGCTCATTTTGCTCATTAAAACAGATTGTTGCAGAGCCTTTCTTGACTCCCTCCCAAATGCCACTTCTCCAAAAAGTGAGGGGCAAACCCAGTTAAAGCGCTCACTTTATTCCTGTACTGTGGCTCCGAGTGTGATGGTGGGCAGTTCATGTCACGAGGTATAAAATGCTGGATTGCAATTGTGTCTGATGTTATCAAGTTTCTGGAAATTGATATCTGGTACTGGCATTTAACCTACATCTAGTCTTGCCTGCTATCTGTGGGGTGGGTTAAAAAGAAAAAGTAGTATTGATCTGTCGCTGGATTAAAGTTGGAGATCGGCACCAGCACGAGCACAAAAGGCTTTTTTATGATTTCTCAGCTTGCCATTGATCTACCAGTTTTATTGCATTCATTATTTATTAAAAGAATTTGCAAGCTAAACATAACGTTAAGCTAGTTTGCACACAGGGACTGCACTTAGGAAATTGGATGGAAATTGCATTAGAGATGAACATCTGTGCTATTTTTCCACTCGTGTGTTTATGGGTTTGTATAAAAGGTGTATTGGATTAACAGTTATAACCATTATAGCTCGCAGCAATATGTTAGGACCCCGAGCATTTAGGAGTTATTTAAGAGGGAGACTCTTTCTTTTTTTTTTTTCTTGCACTAAAAAGTATGGTAATGCCAGGACAAACAGAGCTTTTATTGGATTATTCTTTATTAATGGGCTTTTTACTAGTAATGTGTAAAACTTGAGGCATCTTGCTATGTTATGCATCTGCTTTATTATCTGTGCTACATAAAGCTCTGCTGATATTGTCATTAATTGAAGGTTTCTAGTGACAGGATTAGTTAGGGATTTGTCATATAGTACTGAAGTCCTGAAATGCATTTTAGAGTGTACGATAGGAGTGTGAGTGTTGAAAAGATCCTTAATGTACATTCCTTCAGATTTTTCCCTGCAATTCAGCTGGTTTTCTGTCCTTCTGGAGCTGGTACCTTCTGTGATGTGTCATGCCAGTGAATCAGGTGAGAATCTTAAATACTGTGAAGTATTTTTCCACTTTGGTTCAGCAGTTCAGTTGCCCTCAGCACTTGCTCTCATTGTGTGTGACATACAAAGTGTAGGGTAGACTTGGAATTTTGAGGTCACCTCCTGTAATGATTTTTTTTGGGTGCTCCTTCTGTAAAACAGTTTATTTTCCTTAAATATCTGATGGTTAAATAGGGAGAAACACTGGGCAAAAACTACTTTGTGTGGACAATGTTTTTTTTTTAGACTCAAGATATTATCTCTTTATTTGGTCTAGAAGTAAGTGCTGTTTGTTTAGGACTAAAATACACTGAAATTTGTCCTGCTGTGCAGCAGCAGAGCACTTGCAGTTGTGCCGTCCAAGGCTCACCTGGCACCCCTGCCCAGCCTGCTGAGGCTCTCCTGTGCCCAGGGTGCAGATCCCTCGGAATGCCACCCCCCACTCCTCTGGCCCTGGCAGGATCACAGGATTTTGGGCAGAGGTAGCTCTGATTTTAGTTGAAAGAGTCTCAGTGTTGCTTTCCCACGTGGTTTGGCATTCCTGGGTGTTCTCACTGCTGTCCCCATCCATAGTGAGCACAGGTTTTACATTCCGTCAGACAGCACATTTCAGCTGCTCTACAAAGTCATACAGGATTTATGCAGTTAATATGCACACATTCATAGAGATGATAGTTACACACACACAAATATGTATATAAATGCAATTTTATCCAAATTTCTGAGCTGCTCCAAAGCATCCCTCTCAAACCATGGAAATCAGTTTTGGTTGTTTGGAAATTCACTCTGCCTGTTCATAAGAGATGGGGGCTTTGGAATAGTGCAGAAATTTGGTTTGATTTGCATTTGCTATTTGGCATGAACTAAATACGCCAAATGAACCTAAAGGGCTCTGTGAGCTGTGCTGGTGTCCTGACTCAAAGCCTTTAATTGTTTTTCTGCTTCTCACAGCCATGTGAGTGAGTCACAGTCTCAGGCTGGGGTTTGATTCCTGCCCAGGCTGTGGCAAGAGAACTTTCAGCCTGGGAAGCCCTCGTGGTACCTTAAACCAAACACAGCACTGAGTCATTTCCCTCTCCTCTTTCCAAACCTGCACCAGCAGTTAATTCAAACAGAGCACTTTTTAATTAAGAAGTTCATCAGAATTATTTCACCCCCTGTGTGTATGTGCAGAGCTCCAAACCTGGCAGGTTTTGCAGGTCAGAACTCCGGGGCTGCTCTTGCTGCCTCTGGATCACATCCAGGTAGTGGGAGGTGTCCCTGCCCATGGCAGGGGTGGCACTGGATGGGCTTTGAGGTCCCTCCAGCCCAAACCATTCTGGAATTCCATGATTAGACCAATTCCTCTGTGTCAGCAGGGGCAGGTTGTCCAGAGCTGTCTCCAGTTAGATCTTAAATATTCCCAGGGATTGGGACTCTCAGCCTTTCTGGGCAACCACTTTGGAAAGAATGGAAATAATTGTGCTGTGGAAGGAGGATTTTCCTGGGATGGGTGGGAGCAGGACCCTGCTGTGGTGCCTGCCCTCAATCAACCGTGTCACATTCAGGTTGTGCCATTCAGATGATTCCCTGAAATCCTGTGTGTGTCCTGAGGAGCAGACTTGCTTTATTCCCACTGCTGAGAAGAGTATTTGTAACTTAAAAAAGGAATCAGAAGCTCCTGGCACAGCCCATGTGCCAGTAGGGGGATTTAGTTGCTTGTGTGTTACAGTAATTTAAGAGTTGCTAATTAAGAAGATAAAGCCAGTTGAAAAGGAGGAAAAAAAAATCACATTTGGAGCTTCGTTTAGAACCTGCAATCAGTGTATTTAAAATCCACGATGCTTTCAACACAGGCAGCAGTTGTTTTTGGGTGGTAGGAGTCCTGTGTGCCAGCAGGTAGCCTGATTTGGGGTCAGTCAATGGGACTGTCCTGGCTGTGAGGTGTTACCCTGTTGTTGTGGGGGGATGGAGCATCTCCCCTGGCTGCTGCAGGGGTCTGCAGGTTCCTGCTCCCCTGTGCTGCAGGAGGACAGGCTGAGAAACAGGAGCAGGTCTTTGCAATGAGGCCCCAAAACAGGTGTTTAAAAGAGAAAAATCACCTCTCCTCCCCCCCCCCCAAAAAAAAACAACCTGAGAGAGAAGCAGGCACTGGAGTGCTGGCAGTGAGAGAAGGGCAGAACAGGGATCCTGAAACAGGACCCGGGGCAAGGAACTCGGTGTGCTGTTCCCTGTGCTGCTGGAACGTGGGGCTGGAGGTTTTGGGGAGTTTCTGCCTTGTAAGGCCTGACTTGTGGCATTGTTTTTGTGTGGCAGGTGGTGTCTGGGATTGGTGGCTTAGCACAGTGCCTCGAGGGGAGCATCTCGGAGGGGTGTGGGCAGGATTGTTGCTGTTATGTCTGCAGAGCTGACTCTCACAGTGCTGGGGGGGTTGGTGATCCCACTGCTGTGCGCTGGAACTGACATTGCTGGTCTCAGGTCAGAACCACAATCTCTGTCACTTCTTCCTGCTCTTTTTTTTTGATATAAATTGCTTTACCTGTTACACAGCTGCTTTACCTGTTACACAGCTGATTTTTGGTTCAAGCCATTCTTTTCCTTCCTGCTGGAACTCAGGAATGTTTCTGTCTTGCAGTTTCATGAGCTACTTTTCTCTTTCATGTTAACCCAGAGGGGTGTCTGGTCATTGACTTATTTTGTCCTTTTTAATATGCTGTCCTTGAAGTTTTAGCTTTGTGTCCCCCTCCATCCCCCAGCCAGCAGCCCCCTAACAAACTATTTGCTTCATCTTAGTTATTCTTCCTTAGAGATTTATGATCTTAGTCTTTAATCTTACTGACTGAAAAATGAACTCTTCATCACACTGAGAGAGTCTGTATTCATGTTAGTGATATTGTAGTCATCTTTACTGAGCAATGAAGTAACTGTGAGAGCAGTTCAGAGTATGGCTTTATTTTAAATACATTTTTAAGTACTCGTATTCTCTGAATGAAGATCAGTTGAGTGACCGAGTTCTTAATGCTGCTGTATTCAATCCAGATAGAAACTCTTCCTAAGAACTATTTTTTAATTCATTCATGTGAAGTTCCTGGTAGCATAAACTTGGCATTTTAGTTGTTTTTTCCTACACTTAGCTGTTACCAAAACTGAGATGGCTGGCAGGGATGAGCATCTCTGCTGTTCATGTGTGTATGTCCATGTGAGGGGCTTGTTCTACCACCCTGCAACTGCACTGAGGGGGTTGTCTGAGGGTCTGAAGGGGCCTCTGCTGTCACAGCAGGTTCCCTCCATCCTTTCCTGTCACAGAGCTCCCCTCTGGCATCTTCAGGTGCTTTTCCCACCATCTAGACTGACCTGTCATTATGAAAGTACCAATGACCACAGAATAAACACACAAATTGCAGACCCCACTTGCAGATTCACTTGTTGTGTTGAATGGTCATGGAGTTGACTTTCCAGGGTTAAAGTGTCTTTTGAACTCGGGTTTAAGATGCCTGACCATATTTTGTTCCTGGTGTGTGTTTGCAGGGGCTTTTGATGCTGCTGTTCACTTTTTGGGTTTTTGGGTAGAAGCTCTTTCCAGCATCTTATGCACATGAAGTAGTTTCTGTGATGATGTTTTCTAAAACAATCCCCTTTGCTGTGTGGTGCTGTGAGCAGGTGAGTTACAGTGAACCATCTACAGGCAGTGGGGTGGCAAAGAGCAGTTTTATCTGAGTGCTTTCGTTGGGCTTTTTTTCTTCTTTTTTTGCTTCAACTTTTTTCTGCTTTTTTTTTGCTTCAACTTTTTTCTTCTTTTTTTTTTTGCTTCAACTTTTCTCTTCTTTTTTTTTTGCTTCAACTTTTTTCTTCTTTTTTTTGCTTCAGCTTTTTCTTTTTACAATAAACAGAAGGTGGGTAGTAAAACCCCATCCCAGGGAAGAGTCTGTGTCTGGATCTTTATGACAGAAGGCACAGGCTGCAAGTAGGAAGAGCCAGGAAATGTGTCCTTGCATTGCCTGGTGAACTCCTGGCAGGAATCAGGAATTCCAGGGTGTCTTTGCAAACCTGCATAGGAAGATTCACTTTTCCCATCGACCAATGGTAATAAATAGAAAATATTTTCAGTAGAGTGGATGCTATAAACTTGTTGCTCTGCACGTGCCCTACATTGCTGATACTCAGAAATCCTTAAATATAGTCATATTTTGCACATTTGAGACTATCTTGATTATTTGTTGGGGGGGTTTATTAATCTAAGTGGAGGTGACTGCAAGAACAATGAAAAATAATGTTACATATCTTAACAATTTCAAAAGTAGTAAATTGGTAATTATTATTAATAAGCATGCATTTCATCAACTTTATCATAAGTAGCATCCTGGCTATTTAGTGAATTCTTGATTTATTCTTGCAGGTAGAATTCAGCAAAGACTGACAACATGATGAAGGGAAACCACCAAGTATCTGTTTCTGAACACTGTCCAAGCTTGAATGAGGGTCAGTGCTTAGTACTTCCCACATGGACCTGATCCCTGGAAATCCTTTGAGCAGGAATGGCCCTTGGTGGACTATTTATTGCTCACTGTGGTTTGGGTGGAAAATTTGGCCTTGTGTGTCATTTAGACTTTGTGACACATGTAGCCTCCCAGGGCCTAATGACTTGTCTGCAGATGGGCTGTTATTTATTACAGTCATGTAGAATAAAATTGATTGTCTTCTAAAATTAATTTTTCATTTGCCTCCAGCTCTGCTTTAATAGAGGACACACAGTTGCCTGTTTGCAGAAATACTGTTTAATCACATTAATATCTCAGCCCCCCAGGCTGGTGAAGATAATTGTACAAACGAACAGCAAAATCTGTATCTTTAACTTCTTTTTATGATTAAATTATGCAAATGACTTATCTCCTGCCCTTCCAAGCACTAATCATCTAATTAGGAATGATGTGTTAAAGGGATGGTTTTGAATCAGGAGAAGGGGAGAATGGAGGAAGCAGAAAATGGGACCTGACAATGAGACTGCTGAAGGTACTGCAGTGGTACAAGATGAATCTGTGTATGCCTTCAAAAAGCAATAATAAAGCCTTGTTGTGCTACTTCTAGTCCTGCTTTAGTGATGCTTTTCATAAGAGGATAATTCTTCTGTCCAATCTTTGCCCATAATTTTCCATATTAACTTTAAATTCAATTTTTGAGGTTTAAGAATTGAGTCACTTAGTGCTTTGTCTTCCAGGTCCTGTAAACAGGCAGTGCAAGAGTCTCTCTGTTTGGCTTCTCCAGCAGAATGTCTGAAAGACACAATACATTTATTTGGAGTTTGTGTTTTATAAAAGTGCTTGTTCCTGTACTGCTGGGTGTGCTGAGCCTGTCGGGTATTTCTGTTAATGCATCTCAGGCTCTCTTTTTGAATATTTAACTGCTGGCTAAAACACTTGAAATCACTGCCTTTTAATATAAAAATGCCAGTGCCCAAGTAAAGCAAGTGCTCATTCCTTTGGTCTTGTCCTGCCTGCTCGGGGAGTTTGCCTTGGAGTTATGATTGAAAGCCCTTCCATTTAGATGTTGAAACGATGCTAAGTCATATTTTTAGCATATTTATACAAAAGAATTGTGTCTTCAAGAGCTTACAGCCAAATCTTGTTCCTGTCTCCTACTCCATAAGCCAATGCTGTTTCTTGGTGAGTTGTGCCTTCCCAGGCAGATCCTGCTGCTTGAGGCACTTGCCCAATAACACCTCTCAGGGTGTCCTTGCTCTTGCCAAAGGTGCAAAAGAACAGAGGGTGACAGCCCTGGGAGTTGGTGACACATCCCTCCTGTGTTCCTGTGCCTCAGTTATTGATGTGCTTCCCATCCACGATGAAAATAAGAATATTTTGGGGACCAGCTGAAATTTCAGGTGTTCCTGTGCACGTGAATATACAAATGGATTAATTCCTTTATAGACACGTGGAGAAGATTTGTGCAGGAGAGGGTGGGGATTCATGGGATGCTCCCTGGAGTTAAGCAGGAGGTTCCACACTCCCTAAAACACCTCCCAGCATTTACCCCATTCCTTGGGGAGCCCCACCTTCCCTGTGGGTGTGGGGTGCCCCTGTGGGTGTCAGACGTGGGTTTACTGATACAGCCGAGGAGAAGGTGTGGAATGTTGTTTTAGGGATGTGGGGATCCCCCAGGAGAAGCCAAAAGCAACGATGTCAAGAGAATCCTTTCGTTAGTGCTTAGGTGTATGTCACAGGGGTCCAAAAAGGAGAAAAGCCCTCGTGCAAATGAAGTTGGAAAGCAATTAAAATACAGGCTGGGCAGATAATCCTGGCTTTTCTGTTGTTTTTGGGTGGTTTGACATTGGGGATGCAAGTTCTGACACTGCTTCCGTTTGTCTGACACAGGCGTAAATTGCTGGTGGAATGTTTTCCTCAACACCTCATGGACATCAGTTCACACCCATCTTTCAATGTGCTTTCATCGTTATGCCCCCAAATTCTTTCTCCAGGGAAACGTGGGGACACCTCGTTGAGGAGCTCTTGCACAGAGTGTTTGTGCAGGAAGGTTTGTGTCAATAATTCCAACACTCAAGCTCTCAGTGTGTCTCTTCAGAATTAGAGGAGACTCAACAAGACAGGATTTCTCATGGCATTAGAAGGTTCTCGGGTTCACTGGGGGTTTAAATCACAGTGACGGTTTCCAGCAGAACTCTTTTCCTCTCAGTGTGGGACAATTAAGGAGGAAATAATCCTGGGCTACTTTGTTTCATTTCTTTCCCAGTGGCTGGATCCAAATGTTCCCCACGAGGAGGTTGTGCTGATGGGGTGTGATGGCTCAGTGCAGAGGGTGGTGGCCGTCCAGCTGTTCCTCATCTGGCTGTGTCTCCCCCCCAATCCTGACTTTGGGCTGAGCTGCTTGTTCTGGTGGTGCTGAGCTCAGGGTGTCTGAGATGTGCTGAGGTACCGTTGGCAGATGACAATCTTCAGAGTTTCAGCATCAAGGAGGGATCTAAAATCCCTTGTGATGTGTGCCCTGCCCTTCCCACCCGCTGGGCTTGGGCAGGTTGGAGGAAGGTGCTGTGTGGTGAGGACTCAGCTCCGTGTGCTGGCTCTGCACCTGCTCAGGGCTCTGTCTGCCCCAGCTGCTTCCCTTATCTCTGCACTGGGCAGTGTCCCCTGAGTAATGACATGTGGCAACAGAGAGCCACTCACTTTATGAATTAAGATGTTGGTCTCACAAGAAGTTGAACTGGAAAGAATTTCTTCTAAGACCTCCCAATTTATGGATACGGTCGTGGAACCGTCTCATGGCTTTTCTCGGTGTTCACAAAGTGTTAAATCATTTAAGTTTACTCTCAGGAGGGGTTTTTTTTTTCCCCTTTTGGTGGGTTTAAGTGCTGGGCTGACATGGAGTGGCCTGTTCTCTGTGATAGATGATGGTTGCTAAAATACCCAGCAGCCTTTCTTAACACAGTCAAAATGTGAAGTCTCCTAAATGGGAGAGATCTTTAGCCAATCTTGCCCTCTCTGCATATTCTCCAAGCTGCCTATTGCCCCTGCATGGCATATGGAGTGTGTTTCAATTATCAGAGTTACTAATTGGCTTTGAACTTCATGAAAGAAGGGATTATACCCAAGGAAAAGGCAGGAAAGTTGACACTAAACCATTACACCCCCCCACAGCTGTGAGCTTAAAGCAGGTTCCTGTTGCAGTGGTGAGGTCTGACCCAGCTGTGAGAGCTCTTACAGAGGAGTGGTCTCACTAATTGATTTGGCTGCTAATTTCAGATGAGTTTAGTCCAGAAATCCAAATGAATTCCTTTCTATGGTCTTATTGTGGGTTGGGATAGTTGAATGTATTTGAAGCCACGTGAAATCCTGGCATTGGAATGAGGTTTTGGCAAATACTGAGAAATAGCGGAGCATTTGGATGTTCAGGGCTCCAGCCTGTCAGTGTGGAGGATGTGATGCCACTTCTGGAGTCATGGGTGGTACAGAACAAGGAATGTTGGTCAGGTTTCCTTGACTTCACAAAAATCATGTGACCAAACTCTCTCCCCCCATATGGGTGAAGCTCCAGTTTGGTGAACTTGAAACCAAGTCTCCTGCTTCCCATCTGCTCCACCTCTGTCCCACACCCCGTGTCACATCCATGTGATCACTTCAGTGTATTCCCACAGCTCTGCTGCTTCTTAGAAGTTACAGTCTTTGATCTTGGCTTCTCAGAAAATGCTGAACTTGTGCTTTTGGTGACTTAGAAACATTAAAGAGGTCAGCTCTCCTCGCCATGGCCCTGTCCATGACTCAGTGCTGTTCAGGCTGGGATGTGCAGTGGTTTGCAAACTGCAGCTGTATGGAAGTGTTGGGGGAAAGTGGAGAGGGGGAAAAAATCCAGTGGGAATACTGGGAGGATGGATGTGCGAGTCTCCTTCAGACTGTGCACACAGGTTACCCCTGGAGTGTATGTTGTGCCAAATTAACTTCTCTGCGTGTTTTAAGAGACAGGAGAAATAAGCAGTCATTAAGATAATTAGTGAAGCCTAGGAAGGTAAGGCTGGGGTGTCAGGGCTGTGCAGACACGTGGGTTAGCCCTTCCCCAGGAGTGGTTCTGGTTTCTGCAGGCTCTGGTGGTCTCAGCCCCCCGGTCTCTCCTTGCCCAGGGGGTTCTTGGGCCAGTTCTGCGGGTGGAGCCCGTGGATGGTTCTCTGTGTGCTGAAGGTACTTTGTCTTGTTACTGGTGTGGCAGGAGATGCATGTTTTGGCAGAGGCATAGTTTGGGGGGTGATGGTGGTGCCTAAACCTTCCCCTTATGAAAGGGAATTGATTGATAATCTCTTCCCCTTTATGAAGTGTGCTGGTACACGTGTCTTCTGGTTCCTTGGCTGCCGAGCTTCCTGCCCTCTGCCAGGGATGAAGTGGGATGAAATAGGAACGGGGGCACATCAGCTTTGGATCCATTTAATTGTAAACAGATTGCCTGAGGGCTCTTCTCTTGTTGAGGAAACACTGGCATTACACAGATCACAGCCAGACCTTGTCTCTTTGAGATCACACTCGCGTCTCTCCACCTGGGAAGGCAACCTGCCTGTGAGATGATGCAGCTGAATATTTAGCAGGGGCGTATCTAACCTGCCTCAGCACTTCTTCACATGGGGCAGTGGGAGTCCCAACCAGGGGCACTTTGAAATGACTTGGGGAAAGGACAAGAGCAAAGAGTGCTCTGGGACTGTGTGGGGTCAGGGGGCTCTGAGGTCTTGGAGACTCTTGGGGGGGGAAGGTTGAAGGCGTGGGAGCCATCCCAGAGCCATCCCATCCCTTGTGATGTTGTGCCTGCCAACACTGGAAAATGCTCCTTCCGCAGGGGAATGTGTTCACCTTGGGCAGGCAAATAGGGTTCCCTAAAAACCCAAACAGAACAATCCCTCTGTGTGTGTGTGTAATGTAGAATATATAATAATCTAGAAAAATAACATATGTATTCCACAATGCTGTCATCTTAGGCTGGAGAGCACTCAGATTCCAGTTTAGACTTTAAAAGGTAATTTTCAGGCATGGAAAAACTATTGTTTTACTATTTTTTTTACCTTTTTTTTTTACTTTTTTTTTAACCTTTTTTTCCTTGTTTTTTTTTTTTTTTTCCTTGTTTTTTTT
>VXAU01005349.1:122023-132417 GCA_013399695.1 Formicarius rufipectus
TTTCCTTTTTTTTTTTTTTTTTTCTTTTCCTGCTGCTTTTTTTCCTGCTGCTTTTTTTCCTGCTTTTCCTTTTTTTTTTTCCCCTGTTTTTTTTTTTTTTCGGGAGCAGCATTTCCCTATAACATTTTTTTTAAAGAAGTTTCTTATAACTTGTTTCCCTAAAGGCAATTGGAGAGGGGAAGTCATTGCAAGTCCCTGTGCTCTTGGAGCAGAGCAGCTGCCCTGTGAGAGTGGTGGGGAGGAGGACTTGCGGAGGCTGAGGAGCCTGGGTGGTTGTGTTTGGCTGTGAGGCAGGAGCTTGGGTGGATTCTTGGCCAGAACCCCTGCAGGAGGGGCTGGGGGTGTCCAGCCCCACGTGGAGGGTTTGTCTGAATCAGCCCCGTGTAATGTAAATGAAGAGGTTTTTTTAAAAGAGTTTTCATTAAGCATAACCAAGTGTAATTTGCATTTTCCTGGCGCTTGGTGTTGTGGTAATCTCAAGAATTCCCTGAGGTGTAGGTGTTTGTTCTCCTTGGGTGCTGGATGTTAAACTGCTCCAGGAGTTTCTGAATCTCAGCCCTTAATCTTCAGGGAATGGACCAAAAGCATCAAATATCCCCAGGGCCACGTGGGATTCCCTTGGATATTGGGACAGGAAGGAGAATTTCAGTGGCTCCTTTGGAAAACTGAAGCTGGAGTCACTCAAAGTCAGAGGGAAGTTGGGCACGTCCAAGAAACAGAATGTGGAGAGGCAACTCGGGNGGGGGGGATACTCTGGGGGGATACTCTCTGGCAGAGGGGCAGCCCAACAGAGCTCTGCGTAACAGGAACTCTTTTATAAGGGGATGAAGGTGGAAAATACTTTCCAAATACTTCCCAGATTCTCCCATCATAACTGCAGCCTTCAATTTTGCTATAGGAAAAAAAAGAGAGTTTTTTAAATCTCTTTATTCTCCTACAGGCTCTGACTGGGTGTTTCTTTTCTTTTAACCCCTGCTATACCTGAGAATCAAAGTGGGAGGCATAACATCAATAAATTCAGTTCCTCTCTCCCATATTAGTGTTTTCAAACACTTGGTTCTTTATTATATGCAAATTCAAGTGAAATTAAGATTAAAAAAAGCCAAACATGTCACATCTGTGTTTATAGACAAATAGGACTTTGTGGTATTAAAGCACCAAATTCCTGCTCATTTCCAGAGCAGGCAGATCATCCTTCTCAGTGGTGTCTGATTTTTATCGTTTATAGTTCTGTGAACGTGCCACGTAATTTGCACTTTACAGATCCTGCAGCCTTCTGAAGGTTTTCACCCTGGAATTTGTATTTTGTTTTTGTGTGAGAAGCAGAGAAATAGGGCACAACCCTCTCATCATTTATGTATCATGACCCAGCATCTCGGAGCCTTGGGCTATTATTTCAGAATCCAATATATTCAAACTTCGGCCTCAGAGAGCAGTGGGATCAGTACCCAAGAACAACAGAGTGATAAATATAGATTTTTCATTAAGGAAAAGACTATATCCTGTCATTTTTGAATGGGTGTCTGAAAGAGGAGCTGAGGATTCACGGCCTCCTGGAGTCCCGAGTGTTATTTTTGCTGGGGGAAAGGACTTTGGAGGGGATGTTGGGGTTGGGGTGAGCGTGGCATGGCTGGCACAGGGATCCCATTGAGCCTCTGACACTGGGCCAGCAATTCCCATGCAGGTCAGTTTGGGGCTGTGTGTGGTTGGGAGGGGTGATGTGGAGTCCTGCTGGTCCAGGGGCAGATCCTCTGGAGCCCTGCTGGTCCAGAACAGAGCCCTGCTTGGATCCTCTGGATCCCTGCTGGTCTGTGAGCAGATCCCCTGGAACCCTGCTGGTCCAGGACAGAGCCCTGCTGGATCCCTGCAGAGGTTCTGCTGGATCCCTGCAGAGGTTCTGCTGGATCCCTGCAGAGGTTCTGCTGGATCCCTGCAGGTGTTCTGCTGGATCCCTGCAGGTCCAGGGGCAGATCCCATGGATCCCTGCTGGTCCAGGACAGAGCCCTCCTGGAGCCCCTGCTGGTTCTCCTGGAGCCCCTGCTGGTCCAGGGGCAGATACCCGGAGCCCCCTGCCCTGGAGGGTCCCCGTTTGCAGTGGAAGTCCCTCTGCAGCAGGCTGTAGGACAGAAGAGGTCCCTGGATGGGTGGCATGTGGTTTGGGCAGATCCCATCTAAGTGTCCATGGAAACAGCCCCCTGCAGGAGGGGGGTCTCTGCTGGTGTCCCATGGGGGGCTGTCAGCTCATGTGCCATTCTGGGGGGCTCTGGCATCCTGGCAGTGCCTGTGCTTCCCAGCTGAGCAGATCTGCCCCCGGTTCCCTTACCTGGAGCAGCTGTGGGAGCGTGCCAAGAGTGAGACCTGGGGCTGAGCAGTGACTCCTGTGCTGTTGGGCTCTCAGGGGAGCAGTTTGTGCTCTCCTTCTGAAGGCAGCACTCCAAGGCTTGTCATCAGGGGATGCACCTGGGCTTGGGCAGGACATTTAAGAAGTCCCTGACTTTTCCTGGGCTCAGATGGCACATGGAGGGGGACTGAGCTCGCCTGGCACTGGGAGGGACCCACCTGAGCACCCACATGTGGCTGGGCTTTGTGTGTGTGCGTGGATTATCTATTGCTGCTGTACCTTTTGGAAGTGGACAGAGCAGACCTGTGTGTGATTCGGTGGGAGGGGGGGCGGAGGTGGAATGATAAACTACAACCTCCCCTCTCCAAGCCCTGACAAGGGGGATGTTTTATTCCACATTGTTATCAATGAGAAAATGAAATTACAGAAATAATATTATTTCAAAAGTTTCCTGCTTGCTCTTAGCTGACAGCTCTCTAAGTGGATATAGCTTTCTCCACCTGCAATCAAATGCAATAAACCATCTTCACTGCAGAAGTCAAATTCCTGGGGAAAATAAAAAAAAAAGGAGTTGGAAGCTCCCCCTTAGCCCATAAAGCCTCGTTTATTGAGCCCATCACTCTTGGGAGATGTGCCCCACAATGGGCTTGGGTAAAGCCATTACAAGGGGCCGTATGAGTTCCATTTGCCTACAGTAAATAGAATGTCAGAAGTGTCAGGGGGAAATAAATATCGGGCTGCTTAAAAGGGAGCAGGGATGGCTCAAAGCATCATTGAGAGGATTGATTTATCTGGCACGCTGTAATGACTGCAGATGTGGATCTGTTATTCTAGATGAGCAATGAATTTGATGAGCTGATAACACAGGGCCAGAGAGGCCTGGTTTTAATTACTGATGAGGAATTTATTTGTGAAGCGCTGTGATTTACGGGGGGTTTGTTCTGTTATTGACAGGTGACCTTGGGGCTTTTCTCTTTTGATGGATAAAAAAAGCGGCGTTTTTTAAAGGAAAACGGTTTTATCAGCGCCGTGAATGCGGGGAGGTCATTTCAGATAGAGTATTGTCTTTCAAACCATCTTTATATATAATTATTTTTTGCAGCAGTTGTTAATTGCCTCTCTCAGTGAGGTTGTTGTGTATGCTGCACTTGCTGCTTGAGAGACACTCGCTCTGGTGCAGAGTGCTGTGAGCAGGAACACGTCGCGCAGAACTTTGGTGGTGGAGATCCTAAAGCAAACAACAAAGTCAAATGAACTGAGTATGTGTTACTGGGTTGTTCAGCTACTCAGCTGCACATCTTACCCTGTATGTGTTACTTCTGCTCTGCTTTCCCTTACAGACCACGAATGGGAACAAGTAGAAAGAATTAAAAGGCCTTCTTTTCCCCCTATTTTTTTTTTTTAAGGTAGATGTGTTGTCTTAATTATTTGAAATAGCAATTAGTTTTAAGTTAAGTTTTCATCAAGATAACTTTCTGCCCAGCAAAAGAGTCTGTTGAAATACCTGTTATTTTTATACAATTAATTGATTTTCTCCAACAGAATATAATTTTTTTTTTAATCTATACATTCAATGGGAATTTTAGTTTTGCCTTCCATGCTTATGCTGTTAATTATGTGCTGCACTTGCAGATTAGCAACAGGATAAATACAAGTAGTTTCTGTCTGAACTGTGTGCAGGTGCTGCAGATGTTTTCCAGTTCATATGTACTGTTTGATTTTAGGGAAATAACTTCCAATTTGGCTTTTGTTAAAAGATTATTTGAGCTCAGCATTTTGTAGATGATGAGTTTATATGAGAGTTCTGTGGAATGCCAGGGAGAGGTAAGCGCTGGATCAAGTTCCTGTCTCTGCATTTGCCCCCTTTCCACCAAAGTGAAATTGAATCTGGTATTGTGAGGGTTTTTTTTTTTTTTCATTTGATCTAACCCCATGAAATTCGTGTTTTCAAGAAGTGCTTTTGTTTGGTTTTTAGTCTTTCTCAGACCTACGTGAATTTTGTTGGAATTTTCACATTAATGCAAACCAGATTAGAACTGGAGATGGAGGGGAGGTGAGGAGTATTAGGAAGAAAAAAGGGAAGAAGAATGCTCCTTCATTTTTCACAGGAAGACAGAACTTCTTGAGATAATAGAGGGGGGGGAAAAAAAAGGAACAAAGGTGACTTGATTAAATGCAGAATGAGCAAACCCAAACCAAACCCACCAAAACTCCGACCCCACTGAAGCAACACCTCCCCTTCCCCAGCCCCAGAATGTGGTTTTGCTCCCTGACTCTCCCCTTGCTGTTTTCTGTGGGATTTTCCATGGAAAGGGAGCAGTTAGTTAATCATGAATAACATGTATCTTATTATAAAAACACAGTGTTTAGCTCTAGGGATAGTATTTCAATTAAATGCATCTGACAATTTTAGATCCACTCATGACTTAAATATTACGATTAAGCACACTGCAGTTAATAAGAGTATTAAATAATGTTCTGGTTTACAGACTTCGTGGGTTTGGGTCTATTTTTGTGAAACCAATTAAGCCTCTTTCACCCGTAAAAACTGAGTACGTGCTTAAGTAACAACAGAACAAATCCACCTGCACCTTTTTTGTGGGACCTCCTCCTATTAATAAAGTGAAGGGATCTCTCTTGTGTGGGTTTTGAACAGGGGTTTGGGTGTCTCCAGGCAGTGAGCTTTGGGTGGGGAAGGTGACCTGCAGCTGCTGAGGTCAGTGGTTCTGGTCATTGATTGCAGCAGGAGGTGGCTGCATCCCACACTTCAAAGCACTTGCTGTGCTATTTATAAGATTTGTTTTGCAGAAGCGCTTCTCCTGCAGCATCTTAACATGCACAATAATAAATACAACAGATCTGGCAGACGTGGAAGTTTTTACAGCTTCAGTGGGATTGGGCTGAACTTGGAAACAATGCTCCAGAAGGCACATTCCTTATTGCTGCTTTCCCCAGTGCCAGGCTGTGTTTTGTGGCACTGGAAGTGGTGGGGATGGGAGGGACAAATAAGCTGTTGTACAGGAACTCTGCTTGTTTAGAACAGTTTTTTTACTGTAGTTTTTTTTTTTCTCCCCTTCATGGATAATTAATGTAGTTCTTATTTTAAGGTTGCAGTCTGCTGCTGAATTGCTCCTTGCTCTCTCAGTGGGGAAGTTCTGTGATGGCTGTGTGTGGAAAGAATTCCACAGAGTTGGCATTGTAAATCATCCAAGGTTCTTCCTGGGTTCCTGTGTCAGTCCCTGTGCTCCAGGGCTGTTGGGATGAGGGAACTGCTGCCTCTGCTCCCCTCTCATCCCTGTGTGGCCACTCTGGGATTAGTGTTTGATGCCTCCAGCTTCATTGTCTGCGCTGAGCGAGCAGACCGTGGGAATTCCAGCCCTGGAGGGGCACAGGGAGCTGTCTTTGGGAGAGGGGGAGTGGGAACTCGGGCACAAATGTGGCCTGGTGTGGTTTAGTTTGCAGGGATGATCTGTGTGTGGTGGCAGAGGGATGCTGAGCTGAGCCCACTGAAGTGTCCTGGCATCTCTGTCTGCCCCTGCTGTTCTGGGCTCCAGACTGACCCCACATCTGAGCAGCTGGACAGGGATATCTGGTGAGTCCCCTCTTCTCCAGGGGTGCAGAAATACATATATTTGAAAAATATCTATTCCTATATTATGAATACATATATATGATTTCCTCAGCCAGGGTGCCTGATGCAGCAGGTGCAGCAGAGGGACTGTGAGGCAGACAGGAAGTTATTTGGAAAAATGTATAACCATAATTGTAAAAGCAATATAATTGTGTAAGCAGTACCTTACTTAGTCTGTAAAGGAACTCCAAAGTTCTATCATGAACTGTAAAAACTCTTTCAAAAACGTCTTACTGTTTGATTTGAACATGTATTACACTCTGTTTTGTTAATTATTTTTCCAATGTTTATAAGCAACCATATACATATGTAAGCATCTCTTTAAAGCCACCCAGAGAGGGAGGAGGATGTGCAGCTTTGGAATATTTAGCTCACAAACAGAGGTCTTGTGGATCAGGGACCTGTCTGAGCCTCAGCCACTTGCCCACAGCGAGTGCTGTGAGTTTCTGGGTCTGTGCTCATGAATGCAGCAGCCTCAGAGCAGGAATTGAGCCATGTGGGGTGTTGTGGGGAGGCTGGAGATGTTCAAACAGACACGAGTGTTGGTGCCAGGGCAGCTGGTCCTGGGGGTCCCTTGTCCTGGGGGAGAGAACAGCACTGCAGCCTGGCAGCTCTCAGTGCCTGCATGGAAAGTGTGAAGTTGGAAGGAAAGAGTGTTTGCTGCTGCTGCTGGGAGGGCTGGGAATTTAGGAAGGTGGAATGAGAAGTGCTGATGCTGCTAATGGAGTTAATAACAACGTCCTGCAGAGCGGGGGCACGAGGGTGAGAAGTCCACGTTCCAGTAAGTGTCAGGGGGAGCATTAAGGGGTTGTTTGAAGATGTGCATGGCAGCACTTCCTTTAAAGAGTCATAATTAATCTTGCAGTGTAGCTTTTGGGCCAGGTGACAGTTCACTGAGGCACAGACATTGCTGTTCGGTGGTGCCACGTGCTCCCAAAGGAGAAGCTGAGCTGTCCTGTCGGGCACACACAGCTGGTTCTGCAGGGGCTCCAAAGTCACTGCTGCTTTGGCACATCCAGCTGGGGAGATTTGGCTCGTGTCTGCGGAGTCCTGTTAGTACAGAAACACTTGTCAGCATTTCTGGTGGTTTCTGAGAGTGGTGTGCTCAGTAAAGGATGCAGGAGTGCTGCTTGCTTTCTAGCAGTACCTGATGGCAAAACCCTGGTGTGTTCTGTTGCTCTCTGGGCAGTTGGTTTGTAGGAATTCCCAACTACTTTTAATTGCACAGTTAATAACATCAGTTACATTCCCTTAGTTGAATTTTCTGTCAGAGTTGACGCGGTGTTGAACGTGAAGTATTTTATTGTGGTTTCTTTGTCATTACTGGGTCAGATTTTTAATCATCTGAAAGGAACAGAGACCTTGCCAAGTGGATGGGAAGGGGATGGGTTGGACCATTCCATGGAGGTGCCAGGCCTGCCCTTGGTGGCTTTTCGTGGTGGTGTGCTCACCAGTGACCTGGCACAGCTTCGACAATTATCCTTCCAAGCATCTCTGGATTTAAAATAAACAGAAAAGCCAAACATCAGTGACATAACTTAGTGGTGAGGGAGCATAAACGAGTGTTCTGGAAGGTGCTGGGTGCCAAGCCCACCTCTGATATGCTGCAGTTTAATATGGGCTCATTTGTATGATTTGGAAGTGAGTAGTGAAACATGCAGTTTTGCAGAGTTCATCTTTAAACTCTGATTATTGGCATCACCAGTAACAGCTCAGATGGGATAAAGCAGCTCTGTTTATAGACACTCTCACACTCAACATTATCTCATGTTCCAGGTTTTTTTGTCACTACATGAGAAGTAATTTCTGGCTTGTATCATTGCTTTCACTTTCTTTTAAGCAGCTTTTCCTCGTGGTCTGATGAAAGAAATAGCAGTTGTTTAGTTAAGCTTTGTCTGTTTTGGGCAGAGGAAGAAAACGTCCAAATTTCGGGAGCAGTTCTGATACCTTTCTGGAGAAGAAGACACAGAAACGGCACTCCTCTTGATTTCTGAGCTCGTGGTGTAAATGTTGGAGCAGATAGTGGATATTTGTGGCAGTATCTGTGAGCCTTGAAGGTTTCACAACTTCCATCACAAGCCCGTGTTCCTACGGCAAAGCGGCGCCCGCTCTTCTGACAAGTGTGACAACCAAGCAAGGAGTAAAAATCCTGCAGAGCAGCCCATGCAGCAGCCCAGGAGGGAGCTGGCTGGGCAGACACTTCCTTGGCACTCGGTTGGAGTGCATTTCTCTGGTCTCTTTGTTGGGGAGGATCCAGAAGCACATGGGACTTGTGAGAGTGGTGTGCTCAGAAAAGGATGCAGGAATGCTGCTTTCCAGCGGTACCTGATGGCAAAAACCTGGTGTGTTCTGCTGCTCTCTGGGCAGTTGCTTTGTAGGAATTCCCAATATGCACAGTTAATAACATTAGATAAATCCCCTCAGTTAAATTTTCTGGTCTCCTTGTTGGGGAGGATGAGAAGGACACGGGACTTGGGCAGGGCTGGGGAATGTTTGCAGGGATGTTGCTCCGTGTGTGTTCTAATTTGGGGTGTTGCTGTTTGGGGTTTGGAGCCCACCATGGGCTGGGGGAGCTCTTGGGAAAGGTGGAATTTTTCAGGTTTGGGATGAACTTCTCCCTTCACAGCTTCCCAAGGAGATGCCCGATGGAAGGTGTTCTTTAGAGGCACACCTCTATTTTTTGCCTCTTGTGACAGATTCTCTTCCAGACACGGGGACAGCGAGACACAAACGTGTGGCTCCTTCTTGCCATGGGCTGTGGGAGGTGATGCCCACCAGGGCTGGGGGGTGTGGGGTGGACACAACCACCCCACGTGCGTGGACACCCCAAGCCCCACCCTTTGCCGTGCCTGCCCCACTCACGGGGTGGTTCTGGGGCATCAAACCCATCCTGGGTGTTGTTCTGGGGCCTCCTGAGTGTGGATGGGATGCAGTTTGTCTGTCCTCCTCTTCCCAAGAATTCTCTCTGCCCAAACAAAGCCGTGGCTATGAAGTAGCCTATTTGTCCTAAAACTTCTGAAAAGGAGGGGGAGGGAGTGCTGGGACCCATCTTTATAACAACAATCAGCCTTTGTAAGGTCTCATTCCAGGCTAATGGCTGGTGAAATTGTTCTGGGTAGTTAAAATGAAATGAAATGAATTAAAGAACATGAAGGAGAGCAAGCAGAATGGTTTATTGCTTTTCTTTGAAGGCACAATAGCCATACTCTGTCTCTTTTTGTTACTCATATCTGTGTGGCGGATATTTAAAGTCAGGCTTTGAATAGCATGATGGTTAAATGAGGGCTATAAATCGAGGGCTGTGGTGCAAAATCCTAGTGCCAGCAAGTACTCAAACACAATACCAAAGAGGCTGGGCTCTGAAATTGTTTTAGGCTGATGAATATGCAGCCATGAAAACAAGAACATATTTCCCTACCAAAAAACTTTCAGAAAACACTAATGATCGATTGTTCAAAAAGCAAAATATTTTAAACATATTTAATGCTTTCAGTTTATGCTGGAGTGTATTTATTTGGTATTTATACTGGTATTTCCTTAGAAAATGCTGATCCATACTTTAGAACCTTAATGAAAAGTGTGAAAAACATGAAGTAGTCAAATACTTTTGTTAATGGCAAGATGTGAAAGTGTCAGGAAGTTGGTGTGCAGAATTTACTTTATAAATCTCCAAATTTAGGCCAATCTTTTTTTTTCTCTCTCTGTTATCTCGCTGATAGCAACACAAAAGTTTCCCAAAATGGGATAATGCAGCTTAGAAAGCACCTGGTTTAAGACTGTTGTTTCACAGCTGCAAAAATAAAGTGTCATATCAGGTTGGGGTCACGTTTGTCTAAGAAAAACTAACAGGAGGATTTCTATTGTCAACACAGGAGATGAGCAGTGTGATAACAGCAAATTATACTCTCTGATCCACCCCCTGGTCTAGAAGTGAGTGGAGATTAAAGCCTCGGCCAGGAATTTCATTCCTCCTGTAGGTGTTTTCAGCAGGGCAGTATTTGCAGAAGCTCTGGGGAAGGAGGGTCAGGAGTTCCCTGCGAGCAGGGGGTGAGTTTGGGGCAGTGTGGGGGCACTGCCAGAGCAAACCAGACCCGCCTTGCCTCTGCTGAAGGGGCTTTGTGTGCCTGAGCCCCGTGGGAGGGGGGGTTTGCCACCTTTTGGGTCAGGTTAGGTGGGAGGTTTGGGTGGGTTTTGTTTGGGTTTAGTTACAAAACAAAAAACCCCCCAACAAACGAACAAACAAAATAAAAAAAATCAAAGAAAAAAACTCCAAGGATCCTCCCAAATGAAAAAAAAAATACCAAAACCCCAAAAAACCCAAACCAAACCCCCAAAAGAACCAAAACCCCAAAAAACAAAACAAAAAAACCAAAACCCCCCAAAACCCAAACCAAACCAACCCCCCAAAACAAAAAACCCCCC
>VXAU01005349.1:132984-147099 GCA_013399695.1 Formicarius rufipectus
CTCCATCCTGGGCCTCCCCCAGGGCAACAGCTCCTTCTGCATCCACCTGCTCCTCCAGGGGCTGCAGGGGGGTCTCCAAACCCCAAAAGATCTCCACGGGCTGCAGGGAGCAGGGGGGGGAGGAATAGCTTTAGGTCCTTCCCCTCCCGCCCCGCTCCAGCGTGGGGTTCTTCCTTCGCCTCCTCCTGCTCTTCTCACCTTGGTCTCTCTCTCTGTGTTATCTCAAAGCTGGAGTTTTCAACTGCACCAACACTCCAATTCTTGAACATGTATCACAGAGGTGTAACTATAATTTTAATTAGCTCAACAGGACAGGAGAAACTTCTAGCAGCTTCTAACAGAAACCATCCTGGAAGCCCCCCCGCTCCTTCTACTAAAATTCAGCTCCAGAACCCACGACAGGGAGATGTGCCAGCTCGGGGGTGTCAGCACGTGGTGGCTCCTGGGCAGGACAGGGAGCTGCTCCCTTGGCACACCCACAGCTCCTTGTGGTCCTCGGTGGTCATCCTGGACCCAGAGGGGGACTGGCCTGGGCTCTGTCCCTTCGTGGGGTTGCTGCAGGTGACACCCAATCACACCTGTGAAGGTGACCCACCCCCTTCCCCAGGAGAGCTCCAGGAGATGGGGCACCCCCCAAAAAGTCCACCCTCATTAAATGGTGTTTAGTTGAAGGGCAGCGTTTGCCTTTGTTTTAGGACTGGGATTTGGGGTCTGCTTCACTTCCCGAGGGACACTGAGAACTTTCAGAGCCAGGGTGGGATTATCCTTCTGTGGGATGGGGGAATTCCATCCCAGGGTCAGTGAGGGGGAAGGAGGAAAGGACCTGTGGCACCATGCTTGTCCCCAGATGAGGGGGAACTGGAGGGGAATGGGGTCACAGAAGGTTTCTGCGTTGGCAGAGCTGTCCTGTGAGGCTCTGCTGGGATGGGTGGCACCACAGAGGGAGCTTGCAGCTGTGGAGCAGGGAAGTGTGTCCATGCTGGGTGCAGAGCCATCCGTCCCCCATCCCTGAGGGAAGGCTGTGGAACAGGTTTGCCAGAGAAGCTGTGGCTGCTGCATCCCTGGAAGTGTCCAAGGATGGGTTGGACAGGGCTTGGAGCCACCTGGGCTGGTGGAAGGTGTCCCTGCCCATGCCAAGGGGTTGGGAAGGGATGGTCTTCAAGGTCCCTTCAACCCAACCCATTCTGTGATTCAGTGAACAATGAAAATCAAACTCCCAGGTCAAACTGGGGGCCCACAGAGGAGTGAGCAGGTGTGGAGTGTGTGACCAGGTGAGAACTGGGCAGTGCTCCACCTCAGGTACCTCAGTTGGCCGTTTGGTGGGTTTTAGCTTCAATCTTCCAGGAAAAGACTGTGCTGGGATGACCTGTCTGGTGTTATCAGCAGCAGGTATGACAAACCTTGGATTGTATTTCACAAGCACAAAGCTTCACAGCTTCTGATAGAAAAGCAGCTCTCACATTTTTATCATGTGTTGAGCAAGTTCCTCCATCAGGTTTAGGAGATGGATTGATTCATGCCCCGTGGCTTGCTGTGGAGCTGCTGTCTGGCATGGCTCATCTCTTACTCCAACTCTTGCTGGACATGGCTTTGGTCGTGGTTGTTCCCTTTCCTACCGAGTGGAAGTGTCAGGCCTTTGTTTGCAGATGCAGTGCCACCCATGGGGAGGATCAGGGTGTGATTCCATGAGAAGGGGTGGGAAGAAGTCCTCATGCTGTCCTGCTGCCTTTCCTCCATACCAGTGCTCTTGTTTCCCACCTGGGAAGCTTTTGAAAACCTTCAGAAGTGGTAGGTGACAGACATCTGCTTAGGCAGACACCAGGAAAAGCTTTTTAATAGTTATACATTTAAAACTTGGAGAGGAGAGTAGATATGTCCATGAAAATATTAGATCCATATGAAATGGCCCATTTTTTCCTGCCTGCTGGTGTTATTTCCATAACGAGCATGTTCCACTGGGATTGTGTTTACTTTAATAAAACCCTTCAGTGCTTCGCTCTGATCGTATCTGCTCTTGGATAAGAACAGTTTGCAGGGCAAAATGAATGAGTGGCTTTATGCATAATACAGGAGTATCAAATTAATCAAAATGTAAGGTGCTTTCTGCTTTTTAATACTGGCTAAATGTTTTTCTTGCAGAAGTTAGTTGGCTTGGCTGCAAAATAGATCGTTCCATTAAAATAGATCTTCTTTTTTTTTTTTATTCTCTCCCTTCAAGAAAGGTTTGACTTGTTGGGGGAAAGGGGCTCTTTCAATAACCAACACGTGGAGCCTGTTAGGAGTATTTGGTATGGGAAGATGCTGTAGTAGAGTGTGTGTTTGAGGCTTTCCTGTGGCTCTGGGAAGCTGTGCCACATCCTGAGGGTGCTGAGGACCACGGCAGAAGCTCAGAGTTGGGTTTCTTGGGTTCCCACCTCATTGTTCCCAAGTGAAGGGTGTTGGACCCCGTGCAGCGGGTTGTCTTCTGCTTTCCCCTGAAGCAGAAAGCTGTGGCTGAACAGCTCCTGGTGGGAGACTGGAGCCATTTCAGCCTTGTGTGCTTTTTCAAAAGGGATTTAAACCCAGTCCAAGGTCCCTGCAGCCTCAGCAAGCACCTGGCTTGGCACACACCCATCAGCGGCACCAGACCACCCTACGACTGGCACCTGCTCTTGGAGTAGGACAGAGGCAAGCAGTGCATGGGTTGGGGTGTCCACCTCTTCTCTCTCCAGGTGCTTTGGGTCCTTGTGCAGCTGCCCTTGGCTCAGAGGGAGCTTGGGACGTGCTGCCTGTGCGCTGGGGCTGTGCTGGGTGACCTGGTGTGTCCTCCCTGCCCCGAGCCACGCGGGCTCTGCAGCTCTTCTGCTGGGGAGTTCTGGAGCACAGCTTTGCCCAAAGCCTTCTGTGGTGTGTCCTGGCCTGGTTTGGTGCTGCCCAGGAAGGACAGCCACGAGGCACTGCCTGGCACCAACCTTCGGGCACTGTGGTTGGTGCTGAAAGGCTGTGATAGCGCAGGGAGGTCACAGCGATTGAACACGGAATAAGAAACTTAGAATATTGATCTTTCTGGGTTATTACATTTGCTTTTAAAGGCAGAGGGAGCATTAACCCCTGAGATTGCATCACTGATGGTCACAGTGTCCTGTGAGAGCCCAGAGTTTGCTCCAGAGGGGATGCAGAGAGCCTTCCTTCAGATCAGATGTTGACCTGCTGCTCTGTGCTGGGGCCACCACTTCTGCTCGGAGCACGCAGGGCGGGTTCCAGTTGCTGAGCCTTCCTCAGGTGGGTTCCTGTGAAGTGTCCCAGCCTTTCCTGGCTGTCAGAAACCCACTTTCAGAATGGAAGTTTGAAGTACGTAGGACTGGAGATCCTTCTGCGTCTTGTTTTGGGAAATATTTGTGGTGTTTTCCTGGTGGAAAGCTACCTTGGAAATGTTGCCACCAAAAGAAAATCAAACTCGGCCACCCTGAGAAGCTGAAACCATGTGACCTGTTTTACTTGTTGGATTTTTATTACATTATTAGGTTAAGAAATCAATACCCAATCTTAAAGGTTGTACCTTTGGGGATCTGAAGGGACAGGGAAAAGGGAGGGGAAGTCCCAAATCCCCCTGTTTTGTGAAGGAAAAGACGAGGTGAGGATGATTCTGGGGTATCCAGCTGGGCACCGGTGGGTGACAAGTGTGGAGAAGAAACCTTTCCAAAAGTAAAGGCTGTTTTCAGGGCTGCAAGTGGTTTGTGAGGAAAAATCATTGTTTACAGGAGGAAGTCTCTGTTTTTAGGTGAGTTCCAGATTTCACACCCTGCAAAGCCTGTTTCAGTTCAATAACCTTTGGAGGTTCCCCTGCTTTTAAGTGCCTTTCAGGAGGCTGATTATCTGATGTCAGCCGAAAGAAGAGCTTGCTTGCATCTTCTGCTTTAATAACTGTGTCTTTGATGAAACGCAGAAGTTTCTGCAAGCCTCTCAGAGCAGTTGGAGTTTTAATTTTCAAATAAAAGCAGTTCCAGAGAAGAGAGTTGTAAAGCAGTGCTGTCAGAAGGGGTGAATGCTGAATGTGTGTGCTGTCTGCTCAGGAAGGCAGAGGGGCTGTGTGTTACCCTGTGGCTCTCAAAGGCATCTCCCACTCTGCTGCTCTTCTTTTCCTTCCTTGCCTATTTTAATTTTTTTGATAAGTAAACACATAGTGAATTTAAAGAGTGCTGGGAGGGCAGGAAATGAAAGGAGTAGCCATTTAGTACTGGTGGTAATGTGCATTTTGTACATCAAACCTTGAATTAAGATACAAAAAGTAGAGTAGATCACTGGAAGAAGTCGGTGTGACACAGGATTGCAAATGGCTAATGAGCAAATGCAGTGGAGGATTTGGGGTCTCCCAACCCTTTTTCCTGTTCCTTCACAGCTCTGAAGGTACCTGACAACCTTTAAGGTTGGGTGTTGATTTTTGAGTCTAATAATTTAGTAAAAACACTAATAAAGTAAAAAAGATCTCTTTTTTTTTATTTTATTTTATTTTTCTTTTAAGCAGTTTAGCAGAAAGCAATTAAGAGAGCTCATTCTAGTGGCTAATCAAAATCATCAACCAAAACACAAAATAAAGGCAAAGTATAAATTAGTGCTGCTGAAAAGATGTTCCCAAACCAGCTGTGCTTACATCCATCAAGTTTACGTTATTAACGGCACCATTTCTCCCCACTCTGCTGTCAGCACAGTGGAATGACGCCTTCATCTTCCCCCATTATCTATCCCCTTTCATAAAAGCTGAAACAACTTCAGCACAAAACAAGCAGGAGAGTGAAGTCCCAGTGGGAAGATGTGGGGTTTCACTGCAACATCTGAGGAGCAAACAGGGATGGCAGAGCAGAGTGTGGGCAGCTTGTTGAGGAGGAGCTGCCGGGGTGGAGGTGACAGGTGAGGTTAAATGGTGATAAAACCTTCCTACAGTCTCGGCAAAGCCCCCTCAATAAACCAGAAAAATAACTTTATATCAGGTTCAATTCCCTGATTTCTTTCTTTGATACATAAAGAACTGAACCTAAGCCTTAAAATAGAACATCTAATTTCATTCCTGTGTATTTCCAGTGCTTTCCAGTGAACAAAGGGCACCTCCAGTTGGATGACCATGGAATTCCCTTGCTGCATGCACCAACACAGGGATCCTGCTTCAGTCTGCTCTGTAATTACAATGCACTCAGGACCCAGAACATCCAGACAGGTGCTGTGTAAAAGCACCTGTGCAAAGGTGTCCACCTGGACGTGCCCCTGGCAGGGCTCAACATCTGTCCTGCAGCAGCTCCCAGTGATGGGTCTGTGTCTCCTGGCAGGATCTCTCCACCCCTGGGATCACCGGGGTGTTGGGGAGGGGAAGCAGCAGGAAGGAGCTCCAGAAGTGAAGGAAGGTCCCTCCTGAACACAGATCTCCCTTGGGAGCAGCAGCTGAGCCACAAAGAGCAGGGCTGTGCCCATCTTCTCCCTGCCCATCGCTGCTCCCGGGGCTGCAGGGATGGGATGGTGGCAGCACTGAAATTGGGGAAAAGGCAGCTCTATCCCTGAGTTTTCAGGTCAGCAGTGAGCTGTTGTCTTCCCAATAAAAATATCATAACCCTGGAGTGGTTTCAAGTGCTCCTGGAGGTGGGATGGGTGGCTCAGGGAGGTGTTGGCTGCAGAGGCACCGTGCTGTGGGTGGCAGAACCCAGGGCTGGAGGAGCTCGAGGCTCTGGAAGTGGCTCGTGGTGTGACCTTGGGCACATCACCTCATCTCTGTGCCCCTGAAGTGCAGGCAGGGAGAGGGGGATGTCCTGGTGGCTTCATCAGGCACGGAGTGAGGAGTGGGCTGATGTGCAGGCTGGATTTGCCATGAGGGGACAGCTGAACTCTATAAATTCCACATAAAGTAGAACTGATGTGCTTGTTGAGTTCACTAAAAGCCTTGAAAGAGAAGGGCATAAAATTCCACGTGAGCTTTCTCATTAGTCTTGGCTGTTTCAGGATCCCACCCTTCTCCTGCCCTGGGACTGGAGTTGCTCCCCTTGCCGTGTGCATTTTCCTGTGGAATCCACTGGAATTGACTTGGGGTATTTTTCAAATGGTGCCTGTTAAGAAAGGCCTTGCTGGCTGGTTTGGAGGTGTGGACACCTTTGCACAGGTACTTTCACACCCTGTTTTGATGTTCTGGGTCCCAAGTCCATTGTAATTACAGAACAAGTTTAAGGCAGGATCCCTGTGTTGGTGCATGCAGCAAGGGAATTCCATGGTCATCCAACTGGAGGTGCCCTTTGTTCACTGGAAAGCACTGGAAATACACAGGAATGAAATTAGATGTTCTATTTTAAGGCTTAGGTTCAGTTCTTTATGTATCAAAGAAAGAAATCAGGGAATTGAACCTGATATAAAGTTATTTTTCTGGTTTATTGAGGGGGCTTTGCCGAGACTGTAGGAAGGTTTTATCACCATTTAACCTTAGCCACGTTCTTCTTCAGGTTTTCTTCTAAAAGGCATATTAAAAGGGACATATCAGCCTGAGAATGGACATGACATTCAGGTTTAAAAACGGACTGTTTAATGGAATCATGAATAAATGGAAACAGATTTGTCTGTCAAAAATTAAATAGGAGTATTCTTTGATTAATATCAAAATCTAATCTAAAATAGTTTTAGCCATTTCATACAGGTGACATCTGTGCTTAAATATAATTTCCTCTCCCTGTTCTGGCACGACTGTTAATTACTTACTCAATGTAGTTCAACATTTAGTTAATAAATATGTCAAGCTTTTACCATGGTGTTCTTTTTTGCAGAGTTGTGAATTTGCAATTAGTTTTAGATTTACTACATGGTGACAGACAGTGCTGTATAAATAGAGGTTAAACACACAATTTACATATTAATTTCATGATTCATTTATTCAATGATTTATGTGGGTATGGATTGTGTTTAATCTCCGTGCTGTGGTTGTTCCAGGCATGACGAGCAGAGTCCCTGCTCTGGTGGAGAAGTGATGATGTCTGTATTGAGCTGCAGCAGCAGCAAAGAGGAGCTTTGCAAACCCAATTACTCATTAATCTCAATACTTCCCTGAGAGGTTAGTGAGGAGCAATAATGGGCTGGTGAAGCAGGTATTTACAGATAGACATGTGTCCACATAGACCGGCCAAGGGCTTGGATGCTCCATCCTGGCCCTGCAGTGAGGAATGTTCTCCTGGGATAGGGCTTTGTGCCCCATCCTGTGATCAGTCCCCACCTTCTCCTTCTGGGGTTGGTGTTGCATGTGTCCTGTGATTGTCCCTTTTCCCACTTTATTTGCTCGTGTGCCCACTTGTGTCTGCTGGTGGTTGTGTTCCCAAAGTCCAATATCTGCTGCTGGTGGCCGGACCATTTGCAGCAGCTCTCTCTCCATTCACTGCAGTTTTCCAAGGTGTCATGGGTTTCTGTAGCTGAATTAGTTTTAGTTCTTATCTTGTTAGTAATAAATTTAAGTATTTAGCTACTCTGAGTTTGTTTTGCCATTATCTCTCAGCTGGATTTTGCCTTTTCTCCTTTTTCCTTTCCCTCTGGCAAAGGGGGGGCCTGGAGGTTTGCGTGGCCGCTGGGTGAAAACCACCACACAAGGGAGCTCAGTAATGTTATTTTACCTGCAAAAACACTTCTTTTGTTTTCTTTTTAATCAGTAAGTTTTAATTTTGCTTGATTGGAGAGCCAAGTGTTCATAGGTGGGATGAGAACTTCAGGAAATGCATGTTCTGGTTTTGTACTTGGGTGCTGCAGCTCCGTGGATATACAGACTCGTTAGGAAGCATTTTGTAGATTTATTTTATTTTATTATTGTAGATAGATAGTTGGTAGATATGGTTAGGTTTATAACTAAAGCACATGTATTTGGAGTGATGACTGATGAACTTAAAGCCTAATTTTGGTCCTTGCTGGAGGCGGAGCTGGAACCTCCCTCCTAAAACCCTTGAAAGTGCGGAGTGCTGACAGCAGGGAGCAGGTGTCAAACAATATTTAAATGACATTCTCAACAAAATAAATATTGAGCTGCCCTGTCACTTTGGTGGGAGAATAATCTCTTCCAAAAAAAAAAAATCCCATTCATTGTAAACTGCCTCTGACATTTGTTCTCCAGGAATTATTTGCAGTTTATCTTCTGAGCTCGAGCCTTTATCAGCACAGCAATGCAAAAAAAAATAAAAAAAAGAAATGGTAATTGAGTATTTTATCAAATGCTTCCAACAAAACGGACTTTGCGAGTCGTAAATGAAGATTAAAACCATTGTTGGCAGCGATGAACAAATTGGAGTGATTTATTATCCCAAACATCAATATGTCACTGCTCAGAAGTAAAATAAAAAGAAACAAACAACTGCCCCCCCTTCCCCCCAAAATGTGCTCTTAGTCTCAGCCAAGTGATGGAAGGTAAATACATGTTTTAATTATTTGTGCTAGAGAGGCTGTTTAAAAAAAGGCAAAAACAAAAAAGAGAAAGCATCATCATAATGGCACAGCTGCTGTGGGACATTATGTGAGGAAAAGAGACAGTAATAAGGGAACTGTGTCAAAGGAAAGCAACTCTGAATGTGTACTTCAGCTCTCCTGATTACAGAAGGAAGATTAAATATTATAAATGGGGCAATTTGACAAAGTGGATTTACTACTTGTGTTCAACACCTAAAGAGCCAGTGTTTTCAGCTGGGGCCTCGTCTCACCCACATCAAACAGCTTCAGAAGCAACCTAGGAGGGGAGCGGATTGCAGAATTGTCTTATTGACAGTCCAGAAGCAATTGGATGGTGAGGAATGAGGGCAGTGAGTGTGTCCTGAGCCCTGTGCCAGTGCCACATGCCCAGGCAGGGCAGGGGCAGCAGCCCTGCACAGCCCCTGCCTGGTGGAGCTCTGCAGGGGTTGGGGCAGCAGGAGCTGACCAGGGCTGGGACACCACACTCTGCACACTTGTGGCACACCTAAAGGAAGTTTATGAATTTCTGAGCTTATTGCTTTTGGGTGTGAGTTCTGTGTGTCTCTTAAATGCAGTTTTTTAGCTGAGTGGTTGTTTTCCTCCCTGATTTTGCACTTCGTGCAGCAGCCAGTCAGGATTTCCCCATAGGTGTGTTCTTCTGCCGTGGTGTGCCGGGAGAATTTTGGCTTTTGAACTCTCTTCTGGAGTCTACAGGAAATAATTTGTCCCATCTGCCCACAAAACCAGACTTTAAAGTACGTGTGTTTTGAAGGAGGAACACCCCACCCTGTTTTGGCTCTTGGCAAAATGTTTGGGAAGTGAGACAGCTGGAGGAATTGAGCGGGGACATGCAGAGCCTGATGGTGCTCCAGGGTTGGATTCCCTGGAGATTGGAACAGGACTTCTGATGTATCAGTGTTTGAGAAAGTTTGGACATGGGTTAGAGGTCTCTTGCTGTTCCTGCACCTGGCTGGGGATATAATAAAACAAAAATAAGATTTATTTTCCAGTTTCATGTGATGCTTGTGTGTTGCTGCTGGTTTGATGCTTGGACATCCTCACCATGAACTTTCCATGACACCTGTGAGTGGTTGTATTTTCTGAGTAAACCTCCACCACCACGAAGAGAGTTCTGGACACCTTCCAGCATGGTGCAGTGAAGGTGGTACCTGGGAACAGTGCTGGGCAACCCCTGCACATCACTTTTATTGGGGGAAGGAAAAGGTGCAGAGGTTTTGGACCATCTGTAGTGTTGGTTGGGAGTTTGTTGAAAACACCCTGCTCCAAAGTGGTTTGGAGTCCCACAGAGATAATACTCCATTTTCCTCAATGAACAAAAAAATAAATTAATTTTTCATGTATTGAAGTTGGCAAGTAAAGCTCTTGGAAGGTGGGCAAATGCCAAATTTGGGAAGTAGGACCCTTTCGATCCAGTAGCTCCTTAGCTGCGTGACCCTTTCCTGAGGAAGCTGCTGGATTTCTGGGTTTGTGGAATCTGAGGGATTTTTGGGTGTGGGGAATCCCCAACTGCTGGAGCTGTTGTGCCTCGGGGTCTGTCCTGTACATCCTGGGGGAGGAGGTGGGAGGACTGTCCTCTGGGACCAGCCCAGGGTGGGGACAGGGCAGGAGTGGGAGCTCCATCCACTGCTGGTCCTAAACCTCAGCAGAACTTAAGGGATCCCTCAGCAACCAGAACTGAGCAGAATTCTTGTGGTTGGCATCAGAACAAGGTCTGGATTGCTTTGCTGGTTAGTTAGAGGAACATCTTTGGGTGCTGACAAAGCCCTGCTGACCAAGGGCCATTCTGTGTCTAAGCCGGTGAATTTCACATATTGCAGCCATTTTAACACAATAAATTCATATTGTGGAGCTGGAGGAGTTTGACAGCCCTGGGTGTGCTGATTGATCTTCATCATCACCTTTTTTCTGATCATAAATTCAGAATGATGTAGTTTATATGTCAGTATAGCTTTGTTATCCTTGAGAAATTAGAATAGTGTAACTCCTATCCCAGCCTCCTCTACCACTGGCTTAAAATGCATAGGGACAACAACATTATCCAATTAGCAAGGCATTCTGTGAGCAGTATTAAAATGTTGTGCTGAATCTAAGCAACCTTTTGGTTATATTTAGCTCTTCTGAGTCAACATTTTGCATCAGGTCCTAATACAACGTCCAATAAAAGAAATGCAATTACAATAAATTGTTTATGGAGTTGCTTTTTTCAATCAGCAGGGTTTTTTTTGGCCCTTGCTGTCCCTGTGACCTTGAATTTTGAGCAACTAAGTAAATAGCACCCATTAAGCTTTATTATCTTCCTCTGCTACTCATCTGAAATAAAGGACAGGGCAGACCTGAGGTTATTCTGCAGGCTGAATCACACGAGGTGTTTGTTCCCAGTTTGAAAGAAACTTTCCCTACTGTGTCTGAAATGTGTGACAATGAGAACACACTTGTTAAAAAACAGTGTTTGTGTTGTGGCTTAACCAACACTGCCCTTCCAGAGTGTGCTGGGTGAGTTTTGGGAGGTCAGTTCACTCTTTCCCAGGGGTGGCATTGAGGAGTTGGTTGTGTCTCTTTGGAGAAGACATTTGGGAGTTGTTCCTGTGGTCTGAGTGGCTCACCTGGATGAGGTTTGGGTTGTCCTGTGCTCTGAGCTGCCCCTGGGTTGTCCCCAGGTGTGTGTCCTGCTGTCCCCAGGGGCCAGTCCAGCAGGAATTCCTCTGGGGTATCTCTCCCCAGGCAATCCAGGAGGGTTATCCTTCTGTGCAGCAGAGCTTGCCTGGGCCTTTCCCTGGATTTCTTTCTCCTGGAAGCAGAGTTTGTGATGATTCTGGTGTGCAGAAGGTGTCCAGGACTCACTGGCTTTGTTGTACTGGGCAGTCCTCAGACAGGAGTGCCCATTGCACTGCACAGGTTTCATGCTGGACAAAGTTATTGTATCTGAGCCTCATTTTTCCAAAACCTGCAGGTTTCTTTTTAAAAAAATCCCCTTTCTATTGCAGCCTTAATCTAGTGGATGTCTTGGAAGAGAGTTAATATAACAGTAAATTTTATTATGCAGTATATGGATGAAATAAAACACTGACCTGCTTTGTGGAGGTGCAATTTTTGCCTCTTCTCCCCTTTCAAGGCACCTTTTATTGGCTGCACTGGGAAAAGTGACTCTTGCTTGAGGGATCCTGAATTCCAATGGGAAATGCATAAATAAATCTGGGACAGGACAGCATCTGGGATAGTACCAGGCAGAGTAAAATGGTCCTGGCTCTCCTGAGTCCACATAAAATGCACAGAACAGAAAAGCTGCTGTGTAACTGCTGCTGCTGGTGGTGTCTGTGTCCATCCAGCCTCGGTGTGCAGGGTGGGGTTTGGTGGGTGATGCTCACTGAAAGAGCTTGTGCTGGGAGGTTTAACTCAACCAAGAATATTTTTCACGAGCTGGACTTTGCTACAAAAAGGCTGCTGCTGCTGCTTTCCAGGGCTTTTTTAACTCCCTTTGCATCCTGGCAGCTGCAAGTGTTCGGAGCACATTAAAACAATACCCCAAATTCTGCCTTAGAGGAGGAGTTGGAGAATGAGTTTTCCTTCTCCCTCTTCAACAGTAGGAACTTACCAGGTAGGAAAGAATAATGCTTCTTTTGGTCAGTCAGGTTGTTAGGAAGCAGGAAATTCTAGACGGGCAGAAAGCTGACAGTTGTGAAATCTCTGAGGTCGGAAAATCACTTGTAAGATGTGGACATGCTTATTTTATGCATTTGGTAGCTGACTCAGGTCACATTTGCCCTTGAGAGTGAGTTGCTCCTCGTTGACAAGTGTGCACATGAGAAGGTTTTCTTCAGTTGTCCATTAAGTCTTCTGAAGTGAGAGGAGCAACCCAGAGGGGGGCATGAGGAGGACCCTGTGCCAGGAGGCAAACTGCTGCTTGGTAAGAGCATTTTTAGGTGTTCTTGTGCACTGCTGTCTGTGCTGCCACTGCTCAGGGAGGTGGTGGTGGTGGCCAGGGCTCTGCAGAGCAGAGTGGAGCAGCCTGAGGGGTGAGTGGTGTCATAAACTGTCCTCACTCTGAATTTTTAAATGGCAGTTCTTTTAAAGAAAGCCTTTTCAATAGCTCAGGGGGGTCACTGGTGGACAGTGTGTATCTGCAGATGGAAGCTGAAGGCTTTTTGTGTTGGTGTGGAATAGAATGTCCTGGAGAGAAGTCAAACAGCCAACTTAAAGACTTGGGATGAGTTTGTCTGTTGGGGTTTTTTTTCCCTCTGACTTTGCACATGGAGTGTGGTTGTTTCAAGAATGGATGTGGAACTGGGTCAGTATATTCTGTGCCCAGAACTGGGTCCTCATCCTCATGGCAGCACCTTCTCATGGGTGTTGTCTTCACTCCTGCCACCTCCAGAACCACTTTGGTTTCCTGTTTGGAGACTTTGCAGCTGTTGGATATTAGAAAGGGGGAGGACACAGGGAGGGTTCATTCTACCAGGACCTGTAGTACCACAATATTTATTTTAATTGATCCTGGCTGTGGTTTGAATCTTGAACTTGAGAGAAAATTCTCCTTGGAATGTGAGTGAGAAAGTTTCTCAAGAAACTGAGACATTACACGAAACCAGCAATTTCATTTCTTGTGATTTCCTACCTTCAGCAAAGTTGGCAAAGCACAAGAACAGAGTGAAGACTTTGTGCTCCTGCAGTTGTGCACAGCAAGTTGAAGATGCGGATGATGTCGATGTACAAGGCTGTCAGTCAGACATTAAATTAATTACAAATAGGCAAAGATTTCCCAGTGAAACAAACAAGGTCTTTGACATAAATTATATCCTATCATTAAAATATTTAGAAATGTGTAATTATGGTTTTTAGCAATGTTATTCAAATTATAATTAATAGGAGCCTCCGTAATATTACCTCTTCTTAAGCGACTTCACATTTTGAAATGCTTTCCTTTATCTTTATGTGCATTTTGGATTTGGATATCCTATTTAGGTATTTTTATACTCTGCCTTCAGGGATCATTATTCTCCTGCATCGTGTGCAGAAGTTTCAAGGTCAGCATTACTTGCACAGTTGTAATAGTCCCAACAGAAAGATAAATATATATTGACTAAGGCTGGAGCTTCAGTTCTTTCAGTTGCTGAAGGTCAACAGCCCCTCTGAGGTGCTCTCCAACCTTCAGATGTCTATAGGTTAAATCACTGATGAATCACTGCACTTGGGGGGATGAAGGGAGGCAGCTGTGGGGCTGTGCCTGTTGAGTCTGGAGGCTCTGCAGGAAAAGCTGTTCCTGACTCCTGGAGGAGCAGAGCTGGGCAGGGGCACAGAATTCCCACTTCCCTGCATGGAATCCCTTGCATTCGGGTTGCCCTCAAGTGCAGTTGTGGTGAAATAATTCTTGCTGACTTTGAACTCGGTGGTGGCAGACACTGGAAGATCAGTGAGCGTGTCCTGCAGGGCTGTGGCATCCCAGGGTGGGTTTCCCTGGAATGCTGCTCTTCCCAGGACACACAACCTCCCTGTAAACAAAGGCAAGTCTTCTCCCTCCCAAAAACCACTCCTGAGGCCGGAGGGGATGCTCTTACAGAGCCCTTCAGAGCTTCTCAGTGGGGCAGGGGCAGGCTGGGGGAGATGTGATCCTGCAGCATTCCAGGGAATCTGGTCTGCAGAGCTCAGCTGGACATCCCCAGGGAGCACAAT
>VXAU01005349.1:147164-159827 GCA_013399695.1 Formicarius rufipectus
CACATATAGAACACACACATATAATATCTATTATACATCTATATAATATAGAATACACATATATAATATATATATTATACATATGTATGTAATATATATAATATACATATTATATCTGTATTATGGTAGCTCTGTGTTTCGCCCCAGCCCTTTGTGACAGCAAGGAAGGAGTGCAGCATTCTCTGTGAGTTTAAGGGGCTTCAAAACACACTTTGATATAACACAAT
This sequence comes from Formicarius rufipectus, assembly GCA_013399695.1. Taxonomy (NCBI): domain Eukaryota; kingdom Metazoa; phylum Chordata; class Aves; order Passeriformes; family Formicariidae; genus Formicarius; species Formicarius rufipectus. Next base: position 147,392 of record VXAU01005349.1, read on the forward strand.
CTTCAAATGTCCTTTCAAAGTCAAGCACTCTTGAAAACTTCGTTCTGGAATGTCGTTTTCAGGTGCATCTTTCTAGGTATATTCAGGAGTTGTGACTTCAGTTTGATTTGTAGACTGTGTGGGCAGGGAAGTGCTCTTACAGAAGATGTAAATTAAATTAAAGCATTCTCTTTCAGAAGGTGTGTTTTTAAAGTAGCGTGTTTTTGAGTAGCGTGAGTTGTCCACACGTGTCAGTGCTGCAGTTTTGGTCTGGCCTGTGTCAGGAGGTTCACACTGACACGTGGCAGGGCTAGAATAAATACCTGTATATGGAGAGATATGTTTGTGTGTATATATACACTTTAGAATATATGTGAAATACGTAGTATTGGGATCTTTTTCTATAGTTTTTTCAGCAAAATTTTTCCTTGTTTCTCTCTACAAATGAAAAGGTTGATATATTTATCAGGAGTGTAAATATATTATTAAATATAGACCGACTCAGTTAAAACCTGTGACCAAAATTTTGTATTTTAGGGAAAACATGAAACATTGTAATGTAATTAATAGCAAACCAATTGCACTTACCATGTTTGATAAGTAGCAGCTTCCCTTGTGCAAGCACAGCGAGTTAATGGCACTTCTGCACGGACAGGTATTTGTGAAGTGAAACCACTTTGAATTTTAGAATTACGGAGCACATTTCAAGGAATCCACTTGTCCAGATGGCAAATGGAATTCAGCCTAAAAAATGCAAGTGTGTCATTGTCTTGAACAGCTGAGAGAAATCAGAAATGCAGTATAAAGCCTCATCTTGCACAGAAATGGTGCAACACGTCGGGCAGCGTTTAAATTTCAGAATTTTTTGTCCCAACTCTTCCCTGTGCTGTTGGTTTGAGTGCCCTCAATATCTGAATGCAGCCCTGGGGTCCAACAGGCTGTAGGAAGATGTGCCGCTAAAGTGAGGAAATGGGAGAGAGGTTAAAAAATTTGGGTATCAGCAAATAAATTAACACCGCTTTAAAAACGCATAAATTTCCTAAAAAAAAATCAATGCTCAGAATTTATTTGCTTTCAGCCTCCTGCTTTTCTTCCTTCCCCTCCAAACGAGGGCTGGTTCCCAGACCTGAGTGTGGCTCCTGGAGCTGAGGACTCTGCAGGGATGAGGTGTCTGACCTGGGAATCAGGACTGGGCTGAGGTCTGGCTTCCAGCGGGGGGAATGGGGAGGCACTGAAACCAGGGGGAGCATCAGCAGAGCAGAGCAACCTTCTCCTGGTGCTTCTGACTCGCTGGGTCCTTCCTAAGAGATGAACCCACAGGGCTGAGAGCTTCAGTGGCAGCTCCCTGTGAGTAATTGCTGCCCTCCACTTAAACAGTTTGGTGTTCATTGTGGCACAAATGGGAAAGAAACGTGGTCCCTGCAGGCTGTGTTGGAACCATGCTGCAGGTGCCCCAAAGCTGTGACCTTCTCCTTGCTGGGGACAGCCCTGGGTTTATTTTATTACCATCAGATTTCGCTCTGGGTACACTTTTCTGCATTTCGAAGGACTTTGTGGTTTATGGAAATTTGATTTGGTGGAGGAGGATTGTATTATTCCTGGCAAATTTGTGTTTGGAAGGGATGCAGTTTGTCCTTTGTTGTTGCTGAACTTTAAAACTCAGACTGGTTGGGGATGGGGTCATCAGTAAAGGTGGGGAGAAATTGATCTTGAAGTGCTTCCTTTGTCCTCCTGAGCTCCAGCAAAGGGAGCTGGGGCAGGGAAGGACCACGTTGGGTGGGTCTGTCCTGTTGCACAGGTCCATGGGATGGCCATGGGTGGTTCTGACACCTGGAAGTGCATCCTTTTGGGGAGGATTGGCTGTTCCCTCCTCCAGAACACCCTTCTCTCTGGGAAGAGACCAGGGTTGCTGCTCTGTGCTCGTGTCTCACCGGGGTGTCCTCTGGGGCTTCTGCTGGCCCTGGTGCTCCTCCAGCCTCGGTCCCGCTGGGGATCTCTGTGCCCAAAAATCGTGTTTGAGCTGATGTGTCTTCTGGTAGGTGATAATTCATGGTGCCTGTGTTTTTCAAGCTGTTGCAAGCTGAGTTTCTCTTGGGTTCTGTGGGTCTTCAGGTGGTTCAAACCATCAGAAATAGCCCCTTATGCATATCTCCTTGAACTGTCTTACTGATGGGATCTCATCGTAGGTATCAGTATTGATTCTAAGCATTGCAAGTGTCTCACAAATAAAAAAGGAGCATGAAAGGGGAAAAAGTATAAAATTGAAACAATTTATTTCTTTAAAGACCCAAATGCTAATAAAGAGAAGCATAAACTCCTCTAATCAATCAAAGTTGTCACTGAAATGCTGTAGCTTGGGCAAAGGATAATGCAATTCGGTGGAATTTTCACTGTCTTATAAGTACCAAATATAGATTAATATATAGTTCAAAACACTTTAATTTTTAAACTCCTGTCTTTCTTCTTCACCGCAGAAAAATTATTCTTGAAAAATAAAGAAACTGCCCTGTGGTCAAAGATAGTCTTAACTACCTGTCAATCACAAGGAGAAGTTTGTTGAGACATTTAATTACCAGATAATGTAGTCATCAAAATCTCGTTGTGGTAACTGACAGCTCATTTTGGACTGAAAGCGTGCAGCTCCCTCCCCTGAGGTCAGAGATGTTCCCAGGTTAACGTGGTAATGACAAGTCCTTTATTATCACATTATGACATTGAAAAAAATTGCAATTATACTAATAAATTAATAACAGTAATAAAATGACAGTCATAATTGCATAATATACATGTTGTCAACGGCATTTTTGTTACATGGCTGGAATTCATATTTTATCTGCATATCTTACCCTATATTAAATTTTCCCAATGCAGTCCAGGCATGCAGTGGCTCCTGAAATTTCTGGAAGCCTTGGGCAGTTTAAAGATCTGCTGGAAATGAGAGTTGTTTTAAACATTTATAGATTAAAAAAAAAAATAAATAGCGAAGTTGAAGAATTTCACACTCAACTGTACTGAAATATTCTGGTTTTAGCAATATCCCTGAAGAAAACAGACTGTCTCTTATCAGATGTATTACTGGAGGAAATCTGCGTCAGACATGGATGCTGTTGCCGGTGGTTCAGGGAAAGGATCCTGAGCACAAAGGTTGAGGTGCCCACTGTGGGTGTGGAGCTGGGCTGATGGATCATCTCACCGTCCATGAGCAGCCTGAGCGTGGCACGGATGTTCTTGTCCTTGCAGTGAGGTCCGGGGCCGTGCTGATGGCACTGACTGCTCCAGGAGCTGGGGATGCCTGAGCTGTCCAGCAGACGAGGGTGTTCATTTTCCACTGTGAACAGGGAGTTTCATGGTGGCTTTTTATTGAGATCTTCATGGACTGGCTGTGGAGTGGGGCAGATCTGTATGGACAGGACTAAGGAAAGGGGACGGTGGGGTCAGGGATGCTGCTTTCAGGTTGTGGCTGCGTTGCTGTGGTGCTGGAGGTGAGCAGTCTCCAGCCTGGTGCCTCCACCCACGCAGTCCATGAGCAGCTCTGGTGGTCCCAGCCTTGCCCAGGGGCTGTGCAGTGTCACCCTCTGGGGCTGGGGGCACTGTGCCTGGGTTTGCCCTGTAGGGAGGTGTCACCACTGCCTGGGACAAGTGCCCTTGTCCTCTGGCCCTCTGGAGGGTTCACCTGGACTTTTCCACATTTCCACAGTGGGGCTTTTCATCTCTTCCCAGATCCTGCAGAGCATTGTCCTGACGTGCACTGTTTGCTTCAAAGTGTTTTAAGTTCCCCCTTTTTTTTTTTTTTGGTGACTTAAACTCTGTGTGACTTTTCTCTCCAACCTCTTTCCTTGTTTTTATTTTCCTTTTCCAGTAGAGTGTGAAAACACCACCAGTTTTCATGGCCTGTGCTGGGTGGGTGATTAATTTGAGTTGGGTTCACTGTGGCTTCTGTTCCACCCTCCCTTTGCCCTTCTTTCCCAGGTTTGCTTTGTTTCCCAGCACAGCCATAAGTGAAGATTTAGGGTGCAGTTGCAGTGAGACATTGTTATCCTAACAGAAGTCATAAATAGTTGGTTTTCCTTTGCTTTGAGCACCTCTGGACCCTCCTTGGAAGGAAGAGGCACTCCCTGCTCGTGTTCCCCCAGCTGTTCTGCAGGACTCCCTGGAAAAACAGCTGTTGGGTGGGCTCAGGTCCTTTGCATTTAGAATTTCTGTCACCCAGCAAGGAAAATGCTATCACATAAAAATACTTGATAATTTAGATATTGCTTGATGACCATTTACAACATTAGATGGACTCAAAAGCTTAAATAATTTGATTGTGTTTAGGTGAACTTGCAGAGGAGTTGAAATTTTTCATGACTCCAAAGTAAGTTTCTCGGAAGATTCCAACCCATGCTTCATTTTTTGAATTAGCATCACACAAACAAAAGAATTTCATGTTGAATAGTTACATGAGTTGTGTTATGTTAGCTCATGAATTCCATAATCTTTAGCTCAACACATTATAGAATGGAGAGAAAATAAAAGTTAAAACTAATGTTTCATTAATTTATTAATCTTCATGAGTTATATATTTCACCAACTCAGGTGCACTTTACTCAGTATTTCACTCTTCATGTGCCTGGCAGGAATTCTTTGGTGATAGTGATGAGTATCAAACAATTATTTTAGTTGAGGATGTTTCTCTCTAGTAATGGGTAATTTGTGAGATTAAGGGGAAGGTTTTCACTTTTAAATGACTCATTATTCCTAAATCTGCTTTGTATCAGTGACGATTTCCTATTCAAAAAAAACCTTAGAGGTCCTTCTTTTGAGAGATTATTTGGGTTGAACAGAAATGCTGTGAAGTCTACAAATGTGCTCACAGAGAAAGAGAAAATGTCCTTTTTGCAGCTAGAGGAGCACGTTGAGCATTGTTTCTGTGTCAGGGCCCTTCAGGCAGCAGGCAGGGTAATATTTGTGGATTCTGCTCCAGGCTGAATGCCCTGGGCTGGGGAGTCAGAGGAGTTTTCCATGCCTGGATTGCTGCTGAGCCCCACCTGCACCCAAATCCTTAGGGATGAGGGGCATCCTTGGCTCTGCTCTGAGAGGAGTTGGGTGTTAGTGCAGCCTCAAGCTGGGGGAGCCCACCTGTGGTGCCAGAGTCCATCACAGGGGATGGCATGGACTGCAGGAGATCATCCATCCATCCATCCATCCATCCATCCATCCATCCATCCATCCATCCATCCATCCATCCATCCATCCATCCATCCATCCATCCATCCATCCATCCATCCATCCATCCATCCCTCCAGCCACAGTGGAGTCTGTGGACACAGATCCTCCTGGCAGGTGGGCACATCCCCAGCCTCGTGCTCTGCTCCTTTGCACCATGTCTGGTGCCAGCTGGGCAGTGTTGAAGGCAGAGGAACAAAAAGCTTCACCCACATTCTGATGGGGAGAGTTTGGTGGGCTCTGGAGAAATCAAAGGTCAGGTGCACGTGTAGGCATTCGGTGGTATTTTACCTCTTTTCCCTCCCAGCTGCTTTTTCTGCACAGTACAGCTTTGGAGAGCTTCATAAGAGTGTGGTTTTGATTTTAATTGTGGAATCTGCGTTCAGTTAATACATCTGACATTTGCTTTAAATGTGCTCATTTACTGTGGGGGAGAAATGAACATTGCTCAGGGATGTTTATCAGGAAACACGTAGAGGACATGATGTTATATTGCTGATATTTATATGTACAGCTGAGAGGATTCTGTTCCATTGTAGGTGACAAACTGGTTCTTTCTGTCCCAGACTGGTGGTTTCTGTCCTGTGCTGTGTGCACATGGACTGCCTTTGGATGAGGTGGGATTTCAGTTGTTACCCTTTGGTTTGCTTGTGACTTATTTTATCCTCCTTACTTACGTTCCTTTCCATCTGAGCCTAATCTTCCAGGATCCCCTTTCGGATTCACTTTCTTACTTTGTTTCCTTTCCCTGTCTCCCTGTCCTGTTTGGTCCCTTATTTAGTGGACCAGCTTTGGTGATGAAGAAGTCTGGTCCTGGGGGTGCCCTGAGGTGTCCAGCTCCTCAGCAGGACGCTCGCAGATCACGGCACGACCTTTGCTGGAGCTGTTCACATTAACTGGGGGAGTTTCCTTTTGGGAAGGAGGAAGACACGAAAAAAGAAACCAGAATATAACCCCCCCCTTTTCTTCCCCCACACCAACACTGCTTCCCCCTTCCTTTCCCCCTCCCAGACCCAGTTTTGTGGTTGCAGTTCCATCTCCATCCCGTTCTGAGTTCCAGGATGAGCATATTGGATGCTTTTCCTTGGCTTTCAAGTCAGTCACCTTTAATTCCTGAACTGCAATTAGAAATAAACTTTTTCCTTGCCCCCACTTTTTGCATCTAGGGTAGCAATTAAGAAGAACCAGGTGAAGAGGTGCCCATTTTATCCAGCTCTGTTCCTCTGACGGATGAAGCCATTAGCTAAAGGCAAACTGTGATCCTTTATTGCCTGCCTGGCTCATTTCTGCACTTTGCCCTGGAGAAGAGCTGCATAAAAGACCAGAGTGCTGTTGAAAACTCCTGACCAAATATTGAGCAACTCGCTGGGTCACTCAGGTAGTGACAGGATTCCGTGGACATGGGAGTGTTCGGGTAAATCCGTGTGAGAAACAGGGGTGGTGGAGCCCAGAGCAAGGATGGCTTTGGGAAAGAGTGGCTGAGAACACTTTGTATATGATAAATACGCTTATAATTAGTGAGATCATTAGCATGGACACCATGTACTTAAGTATTCACAAAGAAGTCTTTAAGCTAAGCAGTTAGCTCCACAATGAAGGGAAGAGACAAAATGAATTATATCCAGCTGAATAAGCTTTTCAGAATCTCCAAGGAGGTGACTTGTCTGTTGATGGCCAGTGGGGGTCGAAGAGTGAAATAATTACTTAACAGCATGTAAACAATGTGAGATGTGAAGTGTGCATTTTTTTCCCTTTTCTTTTGCTTTTCCCCCCCTTTTTTTTTTCATTGAGAGAGTTTCTTGTTGCGATGGCTCCGCTGGGACAAGCAGCAGAGAAATTTGATTAAATGGATGCCTGGGGTCACGACCCTGTCTAAACATGCTGCAGCTCTCAGCATTAATCAAAGAACGCTAAAGGAAAAAAATAAAAAATAAAAAATAAAAAAAAATAAAATCGTGACCTTGCTGCATATGATGGGTGTTGGTGAGCTGTGAATGCAGCCGGGGCCGGAGCGGCTCTGTGTGAGCGCCCTGCTCACAAAGGGGATGGAGCAGCAGCAGCAGGAGGAGGAGGCTTCCAAGGACAATGGCCAAGCCATGATGTTGCTGCAGTCCTTGCTGTGGGACTCTGCCGTGGCCACAGCCCAGCCCTGGCGTGGGCACATCCCATTAGGATGCGGGGTGGGAGCTCAGCGTCGTTGCTCAGAGCTGCTGCTGCTGCTTCAACTCCGGGCGTGGAAAATATTTATAGCCCAGCGGTCCATGGGAGAGCTGAGGGTTCACAGGGATTCTTGGCTGCCTCCCCTCGCTCTGATGGGTCTCTGAGTACAGAGGAAGCGGCTCTCCTGGAGGAGTAGCCAGGATGAATATAATGCTTATTGTCTAAGCGTGGATTCTTAAGGAGCCCTTGCAGTGGCGGGGTGAGAGGTCTTGGTTTTTACTGAGCAAATTACCAGGCAATACAGGTTACAATAAATCAGAAAGTGAGATGTGGTCCTAAGTCCTCAAGTGGGGTTTTTTATTCTTTTTAGGAGTCTGGGTTCCTACCTGGAACTCCTGGTCCACTTGGCCGAGCCCTCGGTGCCAGCTGTTTTCCTTGCAGGCAGGAGTGTTTTAGTAGGCAGAATTTTATCAAGTGACTCCAATCTCATTAGTGTCCAGTTTGGAAAACATCTTTTGTCAGCTTTTAAACTCTTTGGCTGGGCAGGGAAGCAGAGTTGGTCCCAGGAGCACAGTGGTGTCTGTGGGTTCCCTGTGGGTTCTCCACAGTGGGTCCTGCAGGGTCTCACTGGGGTCTTCCTTTCATTAGGTGATGAGGAAGACACTGCCTGAAGAACAGAAAGGTGCATAATGGCTGGGAATGAGAAACGTGAGCCTGGTCAGTAGAAATGCATATTTTGGTTTGCAGGTTGCCCCTTTCCCGGGTGTTCAGAGGGTGCAAGGTTGGCAGTGAGTGTGGGCAACCCGGGCACCGAGGGGTGGGGTGACACCTGCAAGCTTAATTTCTCTTAGAGGTAAAGACGTGTTGATTGGTTTCCAAAAGGCAGAGGACTTACTTAAAATGTATATTCCAGTGCCACCCAAGTTCTGCTCTCTGCAGGGACTCTGTTGGATACTTGGTTTTTAGAGAAAACAGTAAAATTTGAAGAAATTACTTGCACTTGATCTGAGCACGAGTTAAGAGAAAACAAGATGCTGCACTAATGCAGACCTCGATTTTCCAAGAAGGTGAGAGGAAAGGGAGATGATTAAAGTGATGTTAGAGGAATTTGGTCTTTCTGTCTGTTCTTCTCCCTTTGGGGAGTCACTGTTAGGGAGGGGTCTCGTTGATGGAAGCAGCTCCATACATGTTGGATTCTGATCAACAGTGAATGCCTGAAATTACCAAATGAGAAACTACTAAACTGTAGACAAATTTGAATTTATGTGTAGAGCATCTATATGAAGGAAACATCCCAAAGTTTGGAGCCACCTGAAACAGCTGGTTAGGGAAAAGGGGTGGTGGGGACCTCATGCAGTGCTGCAGCAAAGACAGCAGATGCCCACTGAGCTGTAGAAATTCAGCTGAAATTCCTTTTTCCGAGTGTACTGATTGAAGGTGGAATTCATCATGGACCATGGTGGTCCTGCATTCACTGTTCCTGGTGTCACAGCCTTGCCTGAAGGGCCCAGCAAGGCAGTTTGCAGCAGAGCTACACTGTGCCTGTCACTGTCATCCAACCTACTCAAACCCAAGCCCAGTTACTTGAATTTCGGTATCACGAACTCATAACGTCTGAAAACCAGTTTAAAAGATCTCGTGTGACACCTCAGGCAAATTGCCTCTTGTGAGACCTGCCAGAAGCCCCAGTTTTGGGAAGGTTTTGAGTTCCAAGGTCAGTCACTGATGGCAGACCCCAAGGTGGTGCAGCTGTCGCTGCCTCTTGCGTGGCCGAGTTGGAGGAGATCAGAAACACAGGACTGATTGTTGTGCTGGTTTTGTTACTCTTCTTGGCCTTCCTGGGCTTAGCCTTCTCTGGCGAACAGAATAACATTCTCTTAGCTCTGGACCTTCTCATGGGCAGTAATAGCTTTTGGAAAAATCACTGATTCAAAGAAATGGAATCTTTAGAAAATAACCACCGATACCAGTGGGTTGGGTTTCTTTGAAGTGGAACCGTGGAGAACTTGGAGGGGCAATTTTGGGCAGTGGTCTTTTCTTGTTGGTGCAGGGTTGAGTCAGATAAACTTGGATTTTCCAGAGAAAACCCACTGCTCCCATTGAAACCAGAGGCAGTGTTTATATGATGTGGTTCTTCTTGTCTTTGTAAAGAAAAGAGTTAATCCACCAGCAGGTGCTTCTCCGAGACCCACCTCAGTTTCCCACCTTTTGAGCTTTTTTTTGAACTCCTTGAACAATTTGGCCAAGTTGTGATGATAAAGGCAAGTTTTTGGGTGTTCTGTGACGGGCCCCAACACTTCCTCAGTGGGGGGCAATAATTAAGTTGAAAAAAGGTGCTTTTATCCCAGTGTCCTCAAGTTCCGTCCATCCTGGTGGGGGACCTGAAACGCACTTTGTGTCTGATTTGAGTGCAGAGAATCCCCGAATTCCTTAAATCACAGCACTCCTAGGGTGAATATTTCGTAATCATAACTTGGGGAAAGTTTCGGTTTCTTTGATAAACAGTCCTGATCTTTCAGCTTTGCCTTGTGCTGCTTTTTGTCTGGATGTTGGCTGGTCCTCACCGTGGGTTTCTGTAATTGCCTGCATTTATCTTGGGGGAATGAGGCAGGGGGTGGCTGCTCTGGGGCTGGAGGTGAGGGAGGTCACTGTGTTCATGCCAGGCTGTTTGTGTTTTTATAATTACAGTGCAGAAGAGTTGTTTTGTTCATTACAGAGCAGGTTGTTCTTATATAAATTCCTTTCTGTGAATGGCGTTGAAAAGAAATTAAAATCATTGCACTTCAGTGTCCTTTTACCATTCCCCCATGACAATCATAACATGCTATGGCATAACTAACTCTTGAGACTTTTTAAATATATAATAATTATGTAATTAAAAAAAAATAACTTAGAAAACCCCATTTTAATTCACTGTGAAAGGAGCCATTTATGCTGTAAAGCAACCTAAATGACCAGTGACTTCTAAATATCTTTATGGAGCTGTGCTAAATGTAACTTGTGTTACAAAAGTTGAAAATTCCTTTATCTGAACACATTTTTTTTGCACAAAGTGCATATTTTGTATAATAAAAACAGAAGAGGAAAAGATGACCAGGTCTTAAGTTACACACATGCTTTAAGATGAATTAAATTTTATCAAAGTGAGCAGCTCGAGTAGGAGTTACCTGGTTAAAAAGAATGGATTTATGGCAGTGCTTATTGTAGGCTAAGAAAAAACATAATAGTGATCAGTAAAATGTTTCAGATGATAGTTTTTCAGAGTTTAGGGTGGTGTATTCAGGGTTTCCCATCGTGGCTCTGGGCTATGCAGCTTTCCTGCCAACTCGTGTCACGTTTTTGGCCATGCAGTTAAAGAAGATCGAGCACAACTATCTTATTGTTTTTTTCCTGGGAGTTTTTAACCAGGACCAGTTGGGCTCACCAAGGGCAAAACGTTGTGTGACTGACACCAGAACAGCGTGGGGAGTTAAATGTTGCAGAACTCGATGAAAATGAAGTAATTCTTATAAACGTCATCATTTCAGAACACAAATAAGACCCACATCTGGGTGTCTTTGTAGTCTTTGTACTCACGTGCAGATACAGAGCCTGGGACACGTGGTTCTTACGAGTCATGCGTTTATCAAGATACTAAAAGGAACTTCATGAGAAGCACACTTTCAACAAAATATTTGGCTTAAAAGAGTTAAATTTATTCATCATTCTGGCTAAAAACAGTTCTACAGTAAATATTTTAAGTAAGTTTCTGAGGGAACACAATGGGCCATGTAGACCCAAGTCCCAGTGACAGCACTAAAAGGCCCTACTCGATTTATGGGAGCTCTCTGTTTACCCAAGAATGTAGAAATTTCCCTTTCTAAATGGGACTGCCTTATCTTTATTATTCCAGTGCCTTTTAGTTTACAGTCCTGCTGTAAGCAATGTTTCAGGAGCCTGCTTCAGGATTCCTAAATAAATGAAGAGACAGAATTAATGCTCACTGCCAGCAATCTACATTTTATATACGGTGTGATTGAATGTAAGCCTTGCTGAGCAGCACAAAAGAAAAACGAGGGGGGACACTTTATTGATACAGAATTTATGTGATAACAGAGGGTAAATTGAGCTGCTGAGAATAAACCCTGTTTACAAATCCAGGGCCTTTTTTTAAAAAACAAAAAACAAAAACCAACAAAAAAACAAACCACCACAAGCCAAACCACGATGGCAATGAAAATCCAGGTCCAGGCTCATCCAAGCAGCCATCCCTCTTCTTATAGAATGTAGATTATATATAATATATATGATTTATAATAATTTATATATATGATGCATCTCATCAGATGCATGCCAGAAGGGGTGTGACTGTGCATCACACTCACTCAGACCCCGCAGACCACGGGCACGCTGCTCCCTGTGCCTGGTTTTGGTGCCTGGCTGTCCCAGGAGGGGGACTGAGCCCAGTTTTGGTTTGCAGAAAGCATCATTTCAGCGCACAGAGCCCATTGTCCGTGTCCCGATGTCCCTGGGAAGTGCCACTTCCATGTGTTGACACGGGCCAGGGCAAAGCTCTCGATGTGTCCTGTCCTGAGTGCCTGGAGAAGCAGCTGCTGGAGCTGCAGCCCAGGCACAGTTGCCTCCCTGGGATGCAGCTCAGCAGCTGCTGGGGGCTGAGGACGTGTGCTGTGTCCATGCCCAGATAAAAATCTGATAAAGAAAACAGCTGATGTAAGTTAAAAAACACACAGTGTACTGTTTAGCTGCTAAAAATAGCATTTGGAATGCTTTTGTGTTATCTTGGCTGTCTTGAGCAGCAATTAATAATTTATTCTGCCGTTCTTAATCTGCTTTTCTGTCTTTTTATCAATGGATCTTCATTGGAGAAACCAGTGTGACAGGTCAGTGAGATGCTGGGATTTGATGCACTCTTTAACTGAGGTGTTTCTGCCTTTTAAGCACGCTGCTGCTGCAGCTGAGATTTTACTTCATGTGCTTTTTCTCAGCCCTGTTTTGTTTACTTTTGTGTGAGTGCTTCCCTCTTCCACCCCCTTCTTCATAAATAACCCACAGTTCTCCAGGGTGAACCTTAAAAAAAAACCACTACAAA
>VXAU01005349.1:159854-280892 GCA_013399695.1 Formicarius rufipectus
CCCCCCCCCCCCCCCCCCAAACAAAACCAACCCAACCCAAAACCCAGCCCTAAGAGTTGCTCAACTAAACCAATGGGTTTGGCTCATCCCGGGAGAGATTTTGGCTCCGGAATGATATCCAGCCAATAAATTACCTGCCAAAAAACCCCCTTATTTGTTGTTTTTATGTACAAGGCAAGCAGGTTCCTGTGGGAAGTTTTTAAATAAAATTAGTAATTCAATTAATCTGAATTTCACCTCTTTAGTAATGTTTATTATCCTCTAAATTTCTGCGTGGTCTTATCATGTTATTGTAGAAATGTGATTTTTTTTTTAGAAGTTGATGAGAGGCCCATGGCTTAAAACATTCCTAATTTGAACACAGAGCCTGAAGTGCAGTTTGCAGAAGGAAAATCAGTGATAACCAGGTTGCTGCTCTTGGGAGCCTGAAACTTAACATTAGTTTATATCCTCAGCCACCCTTTATTAAATAGGGGAAAACTGCCACCTGCCATTTCAGCATGACCGTTTTGTGCATTTCCATTTCCCTTTAGGAATTATACCAGTTGTGGGGAACCAGTAAATTTATTAAATAGGGGGAAAAACTTCCACTTAACATTTCAGCGTGGCCAGTTTGTCCATTTCCATTTAGGGTTTATACCAATTGTAAAGAACCAGTAAATTTGTTGAATAGGGGAAAACTTCCACCTAATGTGTCAGTGTGGCCACTTTGTGCATTTCTGTTTCCTTTTAGGATTGATATCAGTTGTAGGGAATCAGTAAATTTATTGAATAGGGGGAAAACTTCCACTTAACATTTCAACGTGGCCACTTTGTCCATTTCTTTTTGGGATTGATCCCAGTTGTGGGGAACCAGTACATTTATTGAATAGGGGAAAACTTCCACTTAACATTTCAACGTAACCACTTTGTGCATTTCCTTTCAGGGTTTATACCATTCGTAGGGAACCAGTAAATTCATTGAATAAGGGAAAACTTCCACCTACCATTTCAGCATGACCACTTTGTGCATTTCCATTACCTTTTGGGATGGATACCAATTGTAGGGAATTAGTAAATTTGTTGAATAGTGGAAAACTTCCACTAAACATTTCAGCGTAGCCACTTTGTGCATTTCCTTTTAGAATTGATACCATTTGTTAGGGAACCAGTAAGTTTATTGAATAGGAGAAAACTTCCATCTACCATTTCAACGTGGCCACTTTGTGCATTTCCATTTCCTTTTGGGATTTATACCACTTGTAGGGAACCAGTATATTGATTGAATAGAGGAAAACTTCCACCCAACGTTTCAGCATGACCACTTTGTGCATTTCCATTACCTTTTGGGATGGATACCAATTGTGGGGAACCAGTACATTTATTGAATAGGGGAAAACTTCCACCTACCATTTCAGCATGACCACTTTGTGCATTTCCATTTCCTTTTGGGGTCTACACCAGTTGTAGGGAGCCAGCAGAGCCTTCCCTGCCGTGCCCACCGTGGCTCTGCGGGACGCGGCGCTCGGCGCAGCCTCTCCCGGGCCATCCCCTCCTTCCAGCCCAGCCTCCCATGTTTGTCTTCCCTAATTAGATCCCAGTAATCCATTCAGCAGGGCTGGGCTGTGCCTTGTCCTCGCTGGCTGGGGCCAGACAATGAGCACAAAGATACAGTCGGACTCGTTCTCTCATTATTGATTTCACGCACCAGCTGGCAGCTGTTGGAGCTTGTTCGTTTTTATAACCCTCTGGGCAACTTTTTAAAAGTACTTTTCTTTGACCATCTGCTAAATGCAATTGGTTTAATAATTAAAGACTTGCCATCCCTTTTCAGAGACACACAAATGCTGTTGCTGCAGCTGAGGGTTGGGTGGGTTTGTCTCGGGCGTAGGTGGGGTGGTCCCGTCAGCGGCGCGGCCGCAGCTCCTGCCGGAGCCCATCGCCCATGTTAATCAGGGGATGGAAAAGGGACCTTCTCGGGGGGGGGGGGTTGTGGCCAAGCTCTGCCTGTCCTCAAGTCCTGGGAATTCCCAGTTTCTTGCGTCTGTGGGAGTTGAGGGGGAGCCTGGTCGCTGAGCGCTCGGCAGCGCCGGTCGGGCTGGGCGTTGGGAATAGGGACGAGGTTTTGTCAGTGCTGATCACAGCAGGCTTTGGGGCCACCATCTGCCTGTCCCTGCCTGGGCTTGGGGCAGCACAGGCTGGAAACCAGAGTCCTGGAAACCAGAAAAACTTCAGTTCTTTTCTGTGACTTTCAACTTTCTTTCGTTCTTTCTTTCATTCTTTTTCGTTCGTTCTTTCGTTCGTTCTTTCATTTGTTCTTTCGTTCTCTCTTTTCTCTCTCTTTTCTCTCTTTTCTCTCTTTTCTCTCTTTTCTCTCTTTTCTCTCTTTTCTCTCTTTTCTCTCTCTCTTTTCTCTCTCTCTCTTTCTCTGCCTTTGATGGTGTGATGCCGAGTGAGACACCAGTGTCTGTCTCACTGGGGCTAATCTGAGGGACAAAATTATAAATAGCATGTTAAAGCTGTTCCTAAAAAAACCAAAGTGCTTTCCAAGAGTAAAGGGGATGGCAGCAGGTCAGCGATATGAATGGGTCCCTGGGAGCCCCTGATTTTCCATGCAGTGTGCTTCATAGGCAGGATGTGTAAAAAAGACCCAACCTCAGTTTGAACTCATCTTTATGCTGTGATTAGATCTAAACTTTCCCATGATTCCTTCAAAAAGGGCTGCTGAAAAATCCTTCTGTTTACCAAACAGTTTACCATTTGTTTCAGATGTACCTCAAAGCTGACCTGGAGGATTACTCTCATGAGAGGTGAAAAAGGGTAATTCATTTTTTATGTTCCTTTAATCTTTGAATTCTTTCAAGAACTCGCCGTGCAGGAATCGGTGCATTTTGTTTTGCTTACAGCATCATTTATTCCCCAAACATTCCTTGCTGCACAATGTACACTCTCAGGACTGGTTGGCAATTCATGTGGAAGAGCAAAGCCCATCCGAATTTGTCAGGGGTTTTAATACCATTGAATAAGACCCTTTTCTACAGAATGAAAAAGGAAACAGTCATGTGTTTTCTTAATAAGATGAAAGATATCTCTGTTTGCTTTGAGATTTTTATGTTTGTTTGTTTTAAAAGTATTCCCATCTTTAATATTTTTGTACTTTACAAACATAATCTTGTTCCAGACAGCTGTGATCTCTGGTCCCTTCTAATTCCTAAAGTAGACAAGAGCAAGTCAAATTTTCCAGAGTATCTGGCTAAATGTCCCCTGAAATATAATTGAACTGAACGTGAATGCTTACAGTAAAAGTTCAGATGAGAGTGCAAAGTTTGCATGAGAAATTCCTCTCTTGAACTTAATCCTGGGCTGGTTTTCGTTCGGAGCATTCCCAGCGTGGATTTGGTGGCTGCAGGATTTGGTGAGACCGCCCTGAGCTGGGGTTGCTCAGCCTGCTCTGCTCTGCTCTGCCCTGCTCTGCCCTGCCCGGGGCTTCCTCCTGCAAACAAACCCCTCGCTCCTGCTCCCTGGCCGACAGGACACGGCAGGGAATTCAACTTGGGATCAGGGAATTCTGCCTGGGATCAGGGAGTTCGACCCAGGGAATTCAGCTCAGGATCACGACATTCTGCCCAGGGAATTCTGCTCAGGATCGGGGAATTCAGCTGGGGATCGGGGTATTCTGCCCGGGGAATTCAGCTGGGGATCAGGGAATTCTGCCCAGGGAATTCAGCTTGGGATCAGGGAATTCTGCCCAGGGAATTCAGCTCAGGATTAGGGAATTCAGCTCATAGAATTCAACTTGGGATCAGGGAATTGAGCCCAGGGAATTCAGCTCGGGATCAGGTAATTCTGCCCAGGGAATTCAGCTTGAGATCAGGGAATTTTGCCCAGGGAATTCAGCTCAGGATTGGGGAATTCAGCTCATAGAATTCAACTTGGGATCAGGGAATTGAGCTCAGGATCAGGGCAGGAGCAGCCCTGCAGCTCCCATGGCACAGGTCCCATCAAACCCTTCCCTGTGGGATCCCTGTGCCTGATTTTACTGAAACACAGGGAATTCTCCCTGCTCTGGACCTGGGCAGTGCTGTATTCCCTGCGGAGTGGGGAGGAGCTGCTCCTCCTCTTCCTCAGCGCTGACCCGTGCAGACAGCTCATCTCTGGAGTCTTTGTGGAGGGCTTAGGGAGGAGAATTGTAAGGAAAACATCTCTCCCCTTCTCCATGCTGGCTTTTCCCTGCTTGGGAGCTGCATCTCCATCCCAGGAGAGGAGGGCAGGGACCCCGAGGGGTTTGGGGTGCGGAGTTCTGTAGGTCTGGACCTGCTGAACAAGTGGCTTCATTGGGCTGGTTTGCATTTTGCACCCAACTTGTTTCACTGTGCGGAAAGTGAATTCTTCCCCAGGAATAACGGAGGCCAGAAAGGAGCTCAGGGTCTGTAAAAGGGAGTCGTCCTAAAATGCATTTCCCAGGATAAATATTTTTGTTGGTGCTGAGTAATGAGTGATGTGACACCGGCACAAATCCTCAAAGCGAGAATTGTGATTTCCCAAGTGATTTTTTCCCCCCTGTTTTTCCCCCCCTGAAAACCATGACCCATATTTCCCCCTCTGCAGTGGCTTTGTGGTGGTGGTGGTGGGGGTATGTGACAGCCTTTCACTGGGGGGACGTGGCTGCAGGCAGCTGTCTGCCTTTGGAAACGCACTCCGGCTTCGAGGTGGGGTTTGAAAGGGATGCTGACATGTGGGAATTAATCCAGGGTGTCACACACACTGGAGTGTGGCAGAGGGTGGGTTTCCCCCCCTCTCCAGGCTGCCCTGGGTGATAAAACCCAGGCAGAGTTGCCGTGTGCTGCAGCTGCAGTGGCATCGTTGTGGCATCCCTTATTGCCCCTCTGGAGATGCTGCTGTTGCTGCAGGACCACGTCGTGGTACCCAACACAGCAGAGGTGATGGAATTCATTCTCCCCTCAGCTTCTGTCCCGTGCCATTGGTTGTTTTCAGAGGGGGAACCAGGAAGGATTCACATCTCTGTAAAAACTCAGTAAAAATGGGCTCTGGAGAAGAGATTCCAAGTCCTGAATGATTTCAGGGCAGCAACAGACTCTTGGGTGAGCAAACCAGAGATAACGCTGTGAGCAAATACAATAAAAATCTGGTGTGGCTGGTTTTGTCTGTGATCTGCCAATAATATTCATACTTGGGATGTTTGTGGCGTTGCAGGAATTTGTGTCACTGAGTGGTGGTGTGGAATAGCAGGGGGTTTGCCAGCTTTGGTCCTTGCTCCGTGGCAGAGCAGGATGCTGTGCCCTGTTGGCAGCCACGTGGGATGACTGAGGCCCTCACCTGTGGGGGAAAAAACAAACCTTTTTTGCAGATGTAATGAGCTGGTTTTTATCAACTCTCATGTCCAGCTCGTGGTGTTTGTGCAAACAGTTTGTGCTGATCTTGGTGAGATTTAATTGTGCAAATAATTCCCGGTGGACGCAAAGGGAAAATAAACACTGTGACCAGGACAGGAGAAAACATCCTGGTCAGGGCTTCTGGGCTGTAATCTTTAATTACAGATAATATAAAATAAATAGTGTATTGAGGGGGTTTCCAGGGAATGTTAACACTGTATTTTCACCTTGGTTTTTACTGCTTGCTGTGCAAGGAAAATGTTACCTGCAATTTAAGGTGTTTGTGCGAAGGGGGATTTAACTCCAGCCAAGAATCCTCTGATCAGAACAGTTCCATGTAAAGCTATTATATCAAAGTATGAAAGTTGCTTTTTTCTAAATATTGTGTATTTTGCTGTATTACTTCAAGCAGTTTCATGCAGGTTCAGACTGAAAAAAACTCATGAGTACAGGAGCTGCTGGACAGAAATATAAGTAAAATCTCCATAATCTTGCGGACTGCAATGACCAGTGTGTTTGTAGATCCACCATTTAAGTTCTGTAAAACTGAAAACAAAAACTGTAAAAAAAATTCTCCATAACTTATTGGTGGCGTTGATGCTTCCGAGTGAGCGAGGTGCAAAAGGGTGAAGATGTTTGGATGGTCTCAGAGGCTTTGTGATCAAACAAAACAGTTTCTTGGAGGCTGTTTGTGTTTGTTTGCAAGGTCTGTCAAACCAGCAAGATGCATCGGTGCCATTACAAATCCACATTGATTCCCCCCTGCCAGCTGGGAGTTACTTGAGAAGTCAGTCATTAGTTGAGTGAGTGTGCAAGGCGTGTTGTAATATCCGTCGGGAATCGGAGTTTGGAAGCCAAAGTGGCTGTTTCTGAGAAGGACCGTGGCAGGTTGTGCTGTGTCTGTGTGTGTGCCCGAACTCAGCCTCCTGATCCTCCTCTTGGAGCTTCTCTGCACCCAATTTTGGGGTCCCCTGGCAGGGAGAGCACCCTGGGGTGTGCTGGGCTGGCGCTCTGCAGGGTGTGTTACCTGGAGCTGCTCCTGGGTTTGGCTCTTGCTCCCCTTCCCTCGTTCCCACCTGCGCAGGTCGGGCACAGTGGTTGGAATTAATGGGTGACACGTTCCTTTCATGGGCAGCTTATGGGATAGCCACCCCTAATGGATTGATCCTATTTAATGTATATTAGTAATTAAGAGAATACATTTTTAAGGGGCAAGGATATATTTAATTTTAATAACTCCCTTTCCCTGAATCGAGAAGCCTCTGCACAGAACTCTAATGGGTAACATTAGTCAAATGTGTGATAGATCAAATTGTTAAGTATGAAGGGTGTTGTTAATGTAACACAGAAGAGGAATCTTGTGAGGTAACTAACTCTGAATAACACCCAGGAAGAGTGCATTCATCATGGGTGTGCTGACAAAACATCTGAGTAATGATGGCCATTACATCTTTTGTCATGGCCAAGATATGAAAAAAGAAAACAAGTTAAACTGTGAGCCGTTTAGGAAAATTGCCATTTGACATGTAAACCTTTCTGCCTCTGTGTATTCATTTTGATATTATGAAGTGAATTTGCATTTTATAGGGAAGTTTGATTTGCCTAGCAATTAGGGGGGAAAAAGGTGAATTTCAGTCTCTAGTTAGTCAAACATTTAAGTGGAAAGAGCAGAGCTGTGGGTTTTTTTTTCTTTTTTTCTCTTTTTTTAAAATTATTTTTTTGCTTTCTTTTTTGCTTTTTTTTCTTTTTTTCTTTTTTCTTTTATCTATCGCTTTTCTTTCTCTTTTCTTTCTCTTCTCTTTCTCTTTTCTTTCTCTTTTCCTTTTCTTTCTCTTTTCCGTTTCTTTCTCTTTTCCTTCTCTTTCTCTTCTCTTTCCCTTTTCCTTCTCTTTTCCTTCTCTTTTCCTTCTCTTTTCCTTCTCTTTTCTTTCTCTTTTCTTTCTTCTTTCTCTTTTTTCTTTCTCTTTTCTTTCTTTTTTCTTCCTCCCCTCCTTAATCCATGAGTTTGGTTTTAGCACAGTTGGTTTTAGCACAGTTTGGAAGGGTAGAAACCAAAATCACAGCAAAGCAACCGACTGACTAGATCTAAAAAAAAATCTGATTTAATGATACCTTTATTTTTGGAAAAGACCCCTTGTCCAACCATCTCTATTGTCTTTGCATGACCCTTTGAGCAGACAGATGTCAAATTATAAATAGCTGGGCTGCCTTAATCAGAGGAGAAGGGAGTGATTCCCAAACTGCCCTACTCCCTGTGCAGGGAACGTGCTGATGGGATTGGGGATGGGATGGGAAGGACAGAGTTCAGCAGTGATACCATAAAGAACAATTTCAGGTGATCAAGGAATAGAAACAAGAAGCAGCCCAGGACTCTGTTGGGCAGAGAGGGGCTGGGGCTGAGCTGTGGGCACACGTGGGGCAGAGCAGGGGGGCCACTGGATCACAGTTTGGGGTCTCTGAGCTGCTGCCAAAGGGAAGAGACACCAGAGAGAAGCAAAAGTCGAGCAGTCCCCACTTGCTCTGAGGTGGTGGCTCAAAAGCCGCGGTTTTCTGATGGGAATAAACTCAAAGGGAATTACCAGTTTCAGGACTTGGATGGAATTGGCATTCTGTAGCAGCTGGTTCCAATATCACATTTTCCTAAGAAGATAAATAAGAAGAAAATGGTGATGTTGGAGTCAAGAAAGAGTATGTTGTGAGACGTTCTGGAGTTGGTGGAAAGGTCTGTGGGGTCACGAGTGTATCCACACAGCAACGTTCTGTTGTTATACTGGGAGGAAATGAGGCAAATTACAATAAAAACTACATTTAGCCAAGAAAGAATTTGTAGCAGAACTGTCCAGATGGTTTATCTTAACCCTGACAGCAAAATATGTTAACCAGATTAGAAATTTAGACACCAGTGATGTAGGAGAGACCGTTTGGAGCAATAGCGGTTTGTTTTTCTAAAATTGGTTTCTTGATGGAATTTCTTCAAATGAACGGTCAAGTTTTACTGGTTCAGGTTGTGTTTTCATAAATGTGGCTCTTTCAAAAACCTGAATTTGATATATACAACTTGGAAATAATTGCAAGTGTAAGTCATGCAAGTTTATTGGGTTTGTTTTAGTGTAATCCCTTCTAAAAGTAAACTCCGGAGAGCTCTGAACCATCAAACAGAGTGGTGTTTCATCAGCAGTATTTACAGGGTGAGGGAAGGGCCTGGAAATTCTTCTGCAAGTTGTTACAGCAAAGGAACAGCCCCAAAATTGCTGAAGGGAATTGAATCTACTTAGAATTTTAAACTCCAGAGATGTCAGTAAAGGAGCTGAAAACACACATGAGATGTGGAGAGAAAGAAAGGGGAAGGAGAAGGGGTACAATGGCCAATAATGGAATAAGAATGTAAGGATTGTATGTAAAGGTTAGGAAATCTTCTGACCTCACTTAGGATATTGTTTTTGTTCTGGTTACCATATTCTTTAAAGATGTAACATTTGAAAAGGGGAATTTGATTGACCTTATGACTAAAGAAAGGAACTCTGAGGAGAGGCTAAAATCATGAATTTCTATAACCTTTAAAGAGCAAAGGTTGAAAGGCATTTAATTGGAAAATATAAAATCTCCTGAATTATATATCAATATATAACTCTATTTCTTTTATATCAGAAATTATTATAAAAGGAAGAGCATATGTCAGCTGAGAGGGAAGTAGCTGCACTGCTGCATCCCCAAACTGTTCTGGAATTACCAAAGCACAGCGTTTAATTTAAAACTCATTAGAGCCATAAGCAGGCTTTGGGATTGTTTTTAAAGTTCTCCTATTCAAGAAATATTTTGTCTAATTCCATAATATTTTAGCTTATTCACCAAAGAGATTAAAGTCGAGGGTGCTCAGATCTTTGAAAACAAACACACTCGGGCAAATCAGATGTGTTTATACTTTAAAGCTTCAGACTTGAAATCGTTTTTCACATGTAAAAACGCTTTGCGATTTACCAGAGAGAGCAGCATTTGTGGCAGACTCCGCGGGTCAGTGTGTGTGTGCCTGGGACAGCTCATCCCAGAACCGTGGTCTGAAGCAGCTGGTGAAAGGAAGGAATTCCACGAGGGGGATGAGCAGCAGCTTCTCCTGCTGCTTGGCTTTGCTCAGCCAGGGACACCGAAGAAGCGAATCTGCTTCACTTTGCCATTAACTTGCAAAAAAGGAGGCACTTTTCTCGGAGAGGAAGTGGATTTGGCTTCGATAAATGTTGTTGTTTTCCCCACTGGCATCAGAGTTTAGTTACAGGAATTGAAAGGTGTTAATTCCTGACCGCAGTTCTGGTGGGATCCAGAGCTGAGCAGTCGCTTTATTTGCCTCTTGCAATATTCAGAGTCCCATTATTTAAACTTTCTGTGCCAAGAACAGGGGAATGTTTTAATTTTGTATTTGTAAACGACTGCCACTCTGAGCAAGATGTTTGGTCACTTGAGCTGGCATTGATTGACTCTCATTGTTGAGCGGGCTCCATGAGAATGCTGAGGTCCCATCAGAAAATCCAGAGCTTGATTTCGACTTGATGAGACGACATTGATCCCATTCACACACTGAAACAACCATCGATGGACTCTATGATGAACAAGTCATTCCACTTTGATGATCATCGGCTTCTAGCAGACATTTGACGCTGAACCATGAGGTTCTTTGTTGTTGCAGCACATCTGAGAAAATCATTAAGCTTTTTGAAGCCTTTACAAGCTGGGGGTGCTGAGAGTATTATTTGCTCTAAGACTCATCGAGTTCCTTTCACATCAGTTTTGGGTTTCTTGCAGGAGTCCAGTTGCAGCTTTGGGTTATCAGAAGCTGTAGGAGATACCCCAGCTCACCTGGTTATCAGCATGGATATGTTTCTCTTTTGAGGACAGGACCAGAGTGCCCTCGGGGGAAGAGCAGAACGTGTTTAAGCTGTTTGTAACATGGGAAAGGAAAACTGCAGCAATTCCAAAACCAAAAAAGAATTGGAAATGTTTGCAGCTCAAAATTCTTCCGGTTCCTCTACCCTTCTGGGGAGGAAGGTTGAAAATCAGGAAAGGAATGTCATTCATGGTTGTTTCAAGCCAGTGTGGTTGTATGACTGGGAGGAGAGTGTGGCAGTTTCAGGAAAAGCCGTTTTTGGATGTTTTTCACGCTGGAGGTCGTGGGGTTTAGTGAGGGATTTTGAGAGTGGAAGCAGATTCCCAAGGATTGCACTGTTCTGTCCGGTCTGGGCTGAAGCAAAGTGCCAGTCCAGGTGTGCAGGACGGTCAGGGACCACTGGCCATGGCCGGGCAGAGCCGGGAGGGGGTCACACAGTGTCCTCTGAACGCCTCCAAAGCTGCTTCGAAACAGTTCTTGGCAGCCCGTTCCGTGTCCTGCAACGTGAAGAGAAGGAGCTGAGCTTGGCTTGGTGGCCACTCTGTTCCTCTGTCCGTGCCACCCCCCCGGCACCCTGGAGGAGATCCCTGGTCCCTCACAGGCTGCTGGGGAGACAGGGCAGCAGGCAGGGCAGTGCTGTGGCTAAAGGTGGGCCTGCAGGATCCCCTGCCTTGCCTGCAGGATCCCCTGCCTTGCCTGCAGGATCCCCTCTCCCTGCCTTGCCTGCAGGATCCCCTCTCCCTGCCTTCCCTGCAGGATCCCCTCTCCCTGCCTTCCCTGCAGGATCCCCTCTCCCTGCCTTGCCTGCAGGATCCATCCTGCCTGCAGCTCCCTGCCTGCAGCTCCTGCCTGCAGCTCCTGCCTGCTCTGTGGCAACGCGAGCAGGGACTGGGGGTTTCTCTGAGCCCCCCTGGGCCAGCAGTGCCAGTTTTGCTCCCTGGGAGCTCTTGCTTTTCAAAGCCTTGCCTGTGGCCTGTCAGTTAAACTTGCCCAGTGCAGTTTTAGGTTCAGGAACACTGGGAAGATGACATTACCTTAGGGATGCAGTGGGGTTTATTATGATACTGTGATTTTTTTTGCAAGGCTTTGATAATTGCTGTGATGGGGAGCAGCTTGCAGATTTACTGTCATTTTAGTATTTAAATCTTTGGAGATCTCTGACTGTGTTCTCTGACCCAAAGGCTTCTTATCAATCCTCTTGACCTCCCTTTCACTCCCCATTTTCTTTGTTATTTCAGTAAACTGGTGTTACACATAATGAAATGGATTTATGAAAGTTAATACCCTCTTCTCTCTGAGCAGTTACTTGATATTTTACTCCTAAGATGCATTTAAAAGTCTCTGTGCAAGCAAAACAGGATCGTACTTTGTATTTTATGTGCTGGGCAGGTGACCTGAGAAATTCTGTGCCAGAGGATGGTGAAGGACAAGCACGACCCTCACTGTCCTGTATTTCCCACCACAAACACACAGGGAGATGCTTTATCTGATATCTTTGAGGACCAGAAATTGAGAAGTCATGAGAAAGAGTTGAAGAGCCTCACCACTGGCAGGGTTTGCCTTGGCCTCCCATCAGAAATGCAGGTGAGAAAGGTTCAAAAGGGTTATTCTAACCCAGCAAACCTCCCCATTTAACCCAGTGTGTCCAGCAGTGGTTCCTGCTCATCATCACTGTTGTCATTAGGGGACCTCTGGGGATGAGTTTTGCATGTGCAAGAGTCACACAGAGGGAGCTGATTCACACCTGGACCTAAACCAGATGCTTTGGCAGGATGTGGGTCCTAAATAATGTCCACAGCAGTAATACAGGGGAGATGCAGCTCAGAGGGCTGAGAGAGGGAGTTTGTAATCGGTTCTGTTTAAAAGTTGAGTCACTCCAAACTTTGTTTGTTTTTCTGTTTCCCCGTTCTCTTTGAACAGAAGCTCTTTTGGGGAGGAAGAAAGGAACTGGGAAATTACTACTTAATGGAGCACAGGACTAAAATATCCATTTTTCTTTAAATACCTCTGAAACCTGCTCCCAAATAATGTTTAAATGAGAATGTTTAAAAGGAGAATGCTTACAAAACTCTCTGGTTTCAGAAACTGCATTATTTAGACTAAAATAGGGCAAAAAACCTTCAACCTTGTGTTTTCAGAATAATTTAGGACTTTGCAATAACTGCATTCTGTGACTCAGAGGGAATTTGGGCTTGGAATCTCCTAGAGATGCTGTGTGTGTGCCTGCCCTGGGGATAACACCTCCATCCTGGGTGGGCTTGGGGTCCAGGAGGTTTTCCTGCTCAGATGTGCCCCTCTGCCCCAGGTGTTGGGAGTCACTGCTGTGGAAATCTTGGGGGCTGTGGGATCAGGGTTAAAAGCAGCTCAGTCCATACAGAATGGCTGCTGAAAGGCAGGATAAAAGCCAAGTGGAATTGCTGGGGGTGCTTGGGAAGAGGAAGCTTCTCACACGTGGTCACGGAGAGAGCTGAAATTCAGGTTATGTTGCCACCAGATGAAAGTCGTGGGTTATAATCCCATTGCAGGAGAAGGGGTCTCCATTAGAGCCTCCTGCACCAGGA
Organism: Formicarius rufipectus; assembly: GCA_013399695.1. NCBI lineage: Eukaryota > Metazoa > Chordata > Aves > Passeriformes > Formicariidae > Formicarius > Formicarius rufipectus. Next base: position 172,664 of record VXAU01005349.1, read on the forward strand.
CTTAGCACTGGGTGACACTTGGAAATGAAAAAACGAGCTTGGATTTATTAGTGTGCAGTTCTTTGCAGTGAGTGTTGCAGCAGGTGAGTGTTGCAGGAAGATATTTTGCAGCATATGTGCAAACAAAGTGAGTGGAGTGCTGTCACTGACAGAACTGCAGTGAAATGCCTAAGAAGATCCTTAGAAAATGGAGAAGGGACTTTGGCAATTCTCCACATCATTTCAGCATCATTCATTTGCTGCCACACAAGCTCTTTCTTACTGCAGTTTGTTTATTTATTCCCCCTGCAAATGGCAAGAGGACAGTTCATTCCTTCTGGATGCAGAATATCTCATTCCCAATTACTGAGACTCTTCTTTCTGCCCTCCTTGCATTCCAGATGCTCACAGATGAGATCCAGTTCTGCTATCAGGCATATTTGTTAATAAGAGAGTGAGTAACTTAAGTAGTTAACATAACAGGAGTTGATTTGACCCACTGATAGGCATTTTTGCAGAATAAACAAAGGCTGTTATCTGAGATTTTATTTATAAGGATCTGCTCAAGTGATCTGAGATCCCCCTTGTTTGCCTGTCCTGCCCTAGACCTCAGCACATAATCTCACTGTACTGCTGCCCTTCTGACATCTGATTGCCCTTTCCATCAGCATCCATCCAAAAGCATATTTGTCTAAAAAGGAAACAATTAAATTCCAATCTCATACAGAAAACCTTTACTTTTCAAAGAAAACATACTGAAGAAGTCACAAAGTCGTACACGATGGGGACCCCTCAGTAAATCAGAACCAGAAGTTGTTCAGCCAAATTCAGCTCCTGCCAAAATAGACACCAAAGCACTGATCTTGATGATATTTTTGCCTGTTTATATTAGTAACATTATATGCACTTAGTTTTTATTTGTTTTCTCATTAAATCCTGTAGTAAGACTCAGTTATATGTGATAAGTATCCCTGGCATGAAAGATAAATAACAAGCGTGATGGGGGAATATTTCCAAATATTGGGAAGTATTTCAAATATGAAACGATCTGCTTGTTCTACCCACCTACAGTGGGCTAAAGTGACTGAATCCTGTGAAGTGCAGTTGATGTTCCCCTCCTCTGATGCCTGTGTGTCCCGTGGCAGGAGGATGGGAGAGCTGCATGTGGCAGTGCTCAGGAAAGCACAGAGCATCCTTCCCTCTTCGTGGGGCTGCAGATGATCCCAGGTGGGAAACACCCTCTTTCCTCCACGCTGAGCATCATTCCCTGACTTTGCCCACAGTCAGAGGCTGCAGATTTTGGATCATGACTTTGAGCACTGTGTGTGATGCTATCTGTGCCTGCAAACTGTAGAAAAACCCCCACAAATAGTTCCTGATGTGACTGAGTTGCACTCTTGGTCTGGGTTTGATGGGGAAGCAGGAGCTGTGTCTGCCCTTCCAAACCCTCCTGCTGGGGAATCCATGGAGGGAGTGTTGTCACTGGTGGCCCATTGGAACCTCCTCCAGGAGCAGCCAGGTAAATAAATGCTCAGCGTGGAAGGCTGTGGGGCCATCCCAGTTGACAAAGCAAAGAGGGGTGAGAGGCATATCTGTGCCTTACTGGAGTGGAAAGTGGTGAAAAGGGAGAAGGATTCCTTTGTGTCCGGTTCTGGCTGTAATAACCATCAGTGTTCATCTGTCAGGGGTGTGTGTGCTGATTGGGCACTGTGGATTAAAGGTTGGTTATATCAGATTATGCTGTAATCTGACTTTCGGGAGCAGGACAGGAGCAGAGAACCAGGAGCAGGCTCGTGGCTCCTGCTGGCAGCTCCATCCCTGACTGACAGCAACAAGCTGGACTTGGGTGGGTTTGACTCCTGTAGCTCTTTGGCAAAGGCTGTTCTTGTCAGAGAACTTCTGAGTGTGATTCCTGCCTGAGAGAACTTGAGGCAGTTTAGTTTTGTCATGGATGAATTTGCCCACAGCTGCTCTTCCAGATAGGAATGGCTGAAAGGACCTTTCCAAGGGTCTGGGATGGCAGTAACACATCCCTGGGGGCCACTTTCCACAGGTGGAATTCCTGGGAATTATCAAAGCCCTGTTATGATACCTAAATCCCAACCCATCCTGGTTTTGTTAGACCTCCAAGTATTCAGACTCAAGTGTTTGTGGATTTTACAGTGTTTGAATGAATTTGGAAATGCTGACAGCACTTCTTGTGTTAAGTGAGTTTTGTGGTACTGGAAAGGGCTGAGCTGGTGCTCTCCAAACCCACAGAGCTGATGGATTTGGAAGCTGTTGTCTGCTCACTGGAGGGGTGCAGTTTGCTCACCTGTGCAGTCCTGTTGCTTAGCTTAAGATCAAACTAAATCTGGGGTGCTGGAGAACTAGACATGTGTATATATACGTATACACACTCACACGCTGGAACCTCTCTATGTACATGGAGTTTACAATATAGTTGTTGGTTAAAAGAAATCCAGTTGCACTTTTGGCTATTTAACAACTGAAATCACAAAAAAATGGCTGTAAATGCCTTTCCTGTTTGCTAGTCAAAGATAAAGCAAATCCAACTAAGTGAATTAAAGAAATTGTTCTTAACAATGAGGTTAATATTTTTCCCCACCTCTCTGACTGACAGTTTAATGGAGGTTTTATTGTGTTAGTTAATGATGTCAGTGGAATATATATTTCTTTGTTTGCATCTGTCACTTATAGAGTTAATTAATATTCTGCTGGCTTCATCTAGAGTTTGTTCAAAGCCAGTTCTCTTCTGCTCTGTGTCTGTGGTAGCCACGTCCTTAAAAAGAAGAAGTTTGCCGTGTCCTGACCAGCTGAGTGTCCCTACAAGCACAAGTGCAGTTTGCCAGTGATACCTTGTGCAAAGCAGGAGTAAAATATCTCTGTGATACACAAGCCTTTTACCACCCTTGGAAACCCAGCTTGAACCTTGAGCGAGTCATTTACATGATGTTTCCTTGGGATTACCTACATTCTTGTCCACTTTGACCTTGTAATTTTGCTCACAGTTGGAAATGTAATGCAGAGTGACTAAGATAATGTTGTTTACACAGACTTTAAGTGGAGTGACATTATAGTCAAGCAAGTGTCACATCACCCAAAGTGAAGGAAGACTTAATTACCATAATCCTGTGAATACTAAAATTCCTTAGCCATGTGCAGCATAATAATGTAATGTTCTCTGTGTTCCATTTAATAACCTGAAGGTGCTGTATTAACTCTGGGAGAACTTCTAGTTCTCCTAAACTGAAAGCAGACACATTTAGAGCAGGTCAGGAGACATTCAGTGCCCCGTGTACTCCTTGGTGTGTTCACTGCTGGCAGTGCATCCCACCTGCCTTGGGATTTATATTTTGGCAGCTGAAACAGAACTGAAGCGAATGGACCATCATCTTGATCTAGTAGTACAGTCTGGGCCAGGGATTTCTGCAGCTGACAAAGGCTAAAGTTCATTAAATCACAGGAATGATGGGAACGAGACAGTAATAAAACATCCTGTGTGATGGCAAACATAGCAGTGAGTGGAGAGGGCTGGTCAATGCTGCAGGACTGGAACAATCTGCTCCTGAAGTGGTCAGGCCATCCTACCTGCTTGCCTGTAGTGCACCAGCCCTACAGACTCACCTGAGTGAGGACCTGAACGAGGCTGTGATCATGAAAAGCAAATCGTGAGCAATCACTGTGCTCCACAAAGGCTGAAGTGTCTGTCACGTTCTCTTCTGAGCAGCCTGTAACCATTTTATAGAGATGGAGTGACTGTCCTTAAAGTGTTGCCTTTATTTGGGTGGCAATGAGTGGTGCGCAGCCTCCTGCATGCCTTAAACACCCTTACAGCCTCCTTGAACCACTGGCAGCTGTTTGGCAGCTGTTTGGCAGCTGAAGATGTGCAGTGTGGACAAACCAGAGGCAAGTGAACAGCTCCCAGAGGGTTCTCCAGATCCTGCCTGGCCCGTGCTCCTGCTGTCTGGGCGGCTGTGTCAGTGGGCAGCAGTGATAGATGGGTTCAGAAGCACAAGGGGAGCACCCAGGGTGTGATCAGAGTTGTCTGAAGTTCAGGTTTTGGGGTGGCATCTCACTGAGGGCAGTGGGTGTAGTTGGTGTTGGGAGGGGTGATGTGCAAATTTAAAATTTGGAACTGCTTTTGTAATAATGGTTGGTGTGTAGTTCAGGTTGAAGGTTTGGTTCTGTGGGGCCTGGAAAATGTGAGTTCACGAGGAAATGTGGGAAAGCTGGCCGTGCAAAGTGTGTGGTGGTAGTGTACCAAGAGGAGGGAGCACTGGAGTGGGGGAATCCATGGCTGGTGCTGGCACAGAAAGGCTCTTCCCTCTCCTCACAGCACGGTGATCAATTAATGCAGTTGGTGCAGTTGCATTTGAGGGACTTGGTGTTGTTTGTGGAGAGGGGATGGCAAAGGGGGCTTTCTGTGTCTTACGGGGGGTTTTCAGGATTGGATGTGTGCATTGAGGGCTCTGTGTGGAAGGAGCCCACACGCCTACAGCAGGTTTTGAAAGGTGTTCCTTAAAGGTGGTGCTTTTCCCTGGGAATTGGGGTGGGGGGGGGAAGACAAGAAACCCTACTGTCATCTCCAAATCATCCCAGATTTTGTAGAGTGAAATAAATGCAGGAAACCAAGCCGTTAGCAGTCATCCTGGCACAGGGGTGTTCACAGCCATACACATAACATTGGTGCTGTGCTGACAGACAATCATTTTCGAGATAGTTCTGTTTGTGAGGCATTTCCAACCTTTTGGTATATTTAAAATTAAGTGCTAAGTCTTTGACTGGGGTCTGGAATGTAGAGTTGCTGTTGGCCAGCATTCTGTAGAATTAACACTGCTGACTTCCAAAGGTCCAGCCTTGCCCTGTAGTGTTCACTGGGGGCATGAGGGGCTAAATAATAAAGACAAAACAAGTGCAAATAGCAGCGAATGAGAAAAGTTTTGTTGTTACGGATTTATTTCTTAATTCTAATTAGATTTTTTTTTTTTTTTTTTGCTATTTCAAAGTACAGAGTGTTTTGGAGTGTGCAGACTTCCCAAGGTCATTCTTGGGAGCAGAAGGGTCAGAGACTGTTCCCATTATTAGGATGCTGGAGCTTGGCTTTCGTCACTGCTGACCTCCTTAAGCAGGTTACTTTTCCTGAGTGTCTGAGTAGGTACTGCTGCTGTGACTGAGAGCATTTCAGGTCCAACACACTGTGGTTTTCCTTGTAAACATCTCCCACTCTGTGCTGTGTTGTTACGGAATGCAGAGGGTGGGAAAGGGTTTTCCAAGGCATCTTCAAGTGCTGGTCATGACGATCCTGAAGAGCAGTCTGAGTGTCCTGAGATTGGGACATGATAGATGCTGTGTTCAAACACACATTTAAAGTTCAGTTTGGATAAAAGCTGGTCACATTCCTTAAAGGAAGCAGCAGGAGCTTGGCTGGGAGGGCAGAGTCAGTGGCCACCAGGATGTCATCACTCGTGTCCACTTCTCAGGGCACACGGGCAGTTTAAACTCAAGCTTTGCACAGGGCAGTCTGAACTCTGCTCCTAGGAAACTAACCCAGGTTTTCCACGATGTCTTTCCCATTCCCATAAAAAGCCTCCCAGTCACTTGTATATTTTTTTAAGAAATGTTAATGAACATGGAATGTTTTGAGGGTTTGGCACACTCGGAGGGGAGCGTGGGGGTCCTGGGGGGCAGAGCCTGGAGCTGGCATGGAGAGGGTGGCCCTGCCCATGCCCTGCCCATGCTTGTTCCATGCCTTGCCCATGCTTTGCCTTGCCCATGCCCTGCCCATTCCATGCCCTGCCCATGCCTTGCCCATGCCTTGCCTTGCCCATGCCTTGCCTTGCCCATGCCTTGCCCATGCCATGCCTTGCCCATGCCCTGCCCATGCCCTACCCATGCCCTACCCATGCCTTGCCCATGCCCTGCCCATGCCATGCCCTACCCATGCCCTACCTATGCCCTACCCATGCCCTGCCCATGCCCTGCCCATGCCCTGCCCATGCCCTGCCCATGCCATACCCTGCCCATACCCTGCCCATGCCATGCCCATGCCCTGCCCATGCCCTGCCCATGCCATACCCTGCCCATGCCATGCCCTGCCCATGCCCTGCCATCCCCTCGGGTTCCTGCAACTGCAGAACTAATTAGTGCGATTAAGTTGCGGGCGCCGCAAACGAGCGGCGTTGTTATTCATTCCGCGCGGCACCACAAATGTGGGAGGACATGTGAGATGATAAATTAGGCATGAACTGCTTTAATCTGGAGGCTGCACATGCCAGCGAAGGGCCTGCATTTGTAATTAGTGCTGGGGCCACAGGAGAGCGGAGCCTCCTTTTAGCACTGCCAGGGAATGGATCAGTTTGGGTTGTCCTGGCAACCGGGAGCCCTCCATCCTTCCATCCTTCCCCTCGTCCTCCCGTCGTGCCGTCCCCACAAATGTATTTATGAACTGCGAAGATAAACTGCTCAATAATGCAAAGGAGGCAGGGATGCTCAGATGCCAAAGTGATGGGGGCCAAGGCGTGCCTGGCTACCCAAGAACGTGCTGAAGTGGTTGTCATGGCATCTCTGCCACAAAGCAAGTGGTGTCTGCAGGAAAGGGGGAAGAAAAAATCTTAAAATTAGCCGAAAATGCAAATGTCTTTATGAGCCTGTCACCTTCATAATAAGAGACCGTAATTGATGATTTATGAGATGCCACCATGGCAACCAAGCCCTTGGGCACCCCCGGGTTCTGCTCACACAATGCCTTGGGCTCCCGTGGAAAAGTTTGGAGTGAGGGCTGGGAGCCTCTCACTCCAGGAGGTTGGCAAGTGGCACAGGGATTTTTGCAGCCGTCCTACATGTGAAGGGACTGGAGTCCCTTTTGCAAAGGCAGGGTGAATAGTTGCCAAAATGGAGTGGTTTCAGCGTGAGCCTTTTTAAGGGAGCAGGTAATTATTTGCCGTTCAGGTTGGAACAGAAGCTGAGGCACCCAGATCTCTGCTGTGCACTTGGCTTTTTGAGATCTGCCACCTAATAGTTGTGTTTAAAAGTGTTGGTTGCATAAATCAGCCCTTTTTGTGGCTTCTGGTGTAGAAGTTAAACTGACTGTCCTAAAATAAGAGATGTTTTATTTGGATTGGCACTTCAGTGACTGTAAAAGAAAGGCTTTTATTTACAAATGATTCATTACATTAATAAATGAATGTGTTTAAAAAAGATCCAGTTTTTCAGATGACTGTATTTGCTGCTGCTAAAATTGAGTTCAGGAGAAGTAGGATCTGCACTGTTGGTTGAAGGTAGTCCAGCACTGGGAGGTATCAGGCTAAGTAGCATCAGTGTCTGCATGTCCAAAGACCATCTTGTTTGCTCCTCTGAGCAGGACTGGGGGGCATGAAAAGCCTCATCCCCCAGTTCTGCATCACTGGGAGAAACCCCAGTCCCTAAATTTGGTACCTCGAATGGTCAATTTAATGTGGAGGGAGAGCTGTCATGAGCAATTTCTGCTTAAGGTGATATCATTTCTTCCCTCTCCCTGCCATGAATAAATGGAGATTCTAAATGTGCCCTTTTATTTCAGTTCTCTGATGGAAAAGGTATTGTAACAGTAGGAAAAATCCACTGATTAGAAAAAGCTTTCTGAGAGTACTTTGTTGACTCTCAGCCTGTATCTTCAGATCCTACTCAGACAACAGGTTCCCCCCCCCCAAAAAAAAGGAGCAAAAACTTGTTTGAATTAGGAATTCTTGATCTTTGCCATTCTTTTGTACTTCATCAGATCTGACAGTGAGGGCTGTCAGTTCTGGTAGGACAGTGTTGTTCAGTCTGTAGACAGGCAGGAAGAATAAATAGATGGAAACCTTTTTTGTTGTCACTGGTTATATCCAGCCATTTACTCTTCTCATTTTATTGTAACATTGCTTAATTTAACTCTTTTTGTAACTTTGTATGAGATATTTTTAAAGCATTCATTTCTTTTATGTGAGAAAAAAATGGAAAATTTCATGGAAACAAGTAAACCCCGTGGTTTCCTTCTCCATGGCTGTGTGCTCTGACTTCATCAGAACTTGTTCCCATTCTCCTTCTTGCCATTGGCTGCTCCAAAACAACATGGAGAAAAAAACCCCATAACATCTGCTTTTTTAGGGAGATAACCATGTTTGGATACTGTAAAGAAAACACAGAGAGTAAAACCAGGAAGGAACAAAAGCTGTTACGATGTACAGCGCGAAGTGGGTATGACTTCTGTGTCTGGGTCCTTGAAAAAGCCCTTCCATTCGTATGTTCCTTCCCTCTCCCCGTGCTGCTGTGGTTTTGGGAATGTTGCGGGTGTTCTCTGGGTTCCTCTGGAGCTGGGCTGGGTGTGGAGCTGTTCTCATTAGCATCTTCCAAGCTCTGTGTGTGCAGCAAGTGTAGAAATGGCTGTACAGTATTTTTTTTTTGCAGTGTATTGACCTGAAGTCCATTTGAAGTTGATAAATACCAGCTGTTCAAACAGAAAATTAAATAAAAGCAACTCCAAACTTACTCTGAAGTAAACAGGTGAACAGCATGTAAGACAAAGCAGTTCCCCACAGGCATTTTTAGTGCATGGTCATTATTTAACTCCTGACTGAAAATAAACAATGCTGACAGAGTGTGTGTTGGGGGGCTGTGATATATGAACAGTGTCACTTCTGTAGGCTGATAACCTATAGCTTGACATCCTTATCTATAAACTTTGACAGATACATCAGTTTGTTATTGTCACTTTATTAACTTGCTTCTATGATAGCAGAAGATAATCTTTCTCAAAGCCTAACTCAGCCAATTCTTTGCTAGGTAAAACAGTCGGGAAAATGTCAACAAATTTTGTTTTCCCCCTCGAAGGAAAATCCTTTACAGTTCTTTACATACTGAGCCAGTATTTCACAATATGGAGCAGCATTGTTTGTGTATCAGCAGCAGACAATAAACTGTTTTGTCACATTAAATTATTTATGCCAGAGACATCCTGACAGCCTCTCTTTAAAAAAAAAAATAAATAAAAAAAGGAATATATTGCTGGCAATGTAGCTGTGCTCGTGTGAACTGAACACTCGCCTAATAAATGAATATTTTGGTCTTGTGATGTCTAATTGGGAAACAGCAGCTGTTGTGGTCGGGACTGTGTGCTTTGTGTGCTGGTGGTTCAGCAGAGCTGGAGGACACATTGCCCACGTTGGGTCCCTCCCTGGTCCTGCCCATTCCACAGGAGCTCAGGGGCATCACAGGGTGCACAGAACCAGCCCTGGCTCCTCTGAAACTTCTCCCGGTCTCCCTTCCCCTTAAGATGCATTCCCCTTCCAAATGTGCATTTCCCCCTGTTACCTGAGATGCAGTTCTTCAGGATTTGTTTGTCTCTGGAACTTTATCCAGCATCTGTTGCGTCCCCCTGGGCCAGGCTCCTTCCCTGGAGCTCCGTGCTCATCGTCACGTGTGTGGGAATGGGGGTTGGGGAAAGGAGTTTGGGGGCTCCCAGTTAAATGTGAGAAAATAGGGATTTTTCCATGTGGGACAGCTTTTCTAGTAATTGGTGGTGTGAGGGTTCTCCAGCCAAAATCTATTCCTGCTGCACAGGGAGTCAGTGTTAAAGGATTATGTGTAAAGAAAACACTGCTGCCTGCCCGGGGTGTACAAAATACAAATATTTAGTGTTTGGTTTCGTTAGAGTATTACATGTTACAGCATTATTGCTTCACAAATGAAGTGATTTGTATGACAATTGAAGGTAGTCCAGCACTGGGAGGTATCAGGCTAAGTAGCATCAGTGTCTGCATGTCCAAAGACCATCTTGTTTGCTCCTCTGAGCAGGACTGGGGGGCATGAAAAGCCTCAGATGAAAAATACTGGTTTTATAAAAAGTCCTGTATTTTTAAGGAATTTGTAGATAAAGACTTTTTTTTAAAAAAAAGATCATGCAGAATAAACTCAGTTTTGAGGACATAAATGTGGCATCAGAGAAAAATCCTGCAGCATGACATTGGGTCTCTTTTCTTCTTTATTTAGGTAAAAGTGACATTCCTAATTGAACTGCACACCAGTTTAGCACGGCCTAAAAAAGTAAATCATTATTGAAGCTCAGCTGGTTGGGTGGCTGTGAGGAACCGGAGCTGGGGGAAGGCAAACTTTGAATTCCTGTTCAGCAGCATTCTGCACTGTTTGGAAACTCAACAGAATGGTCATGCACAGGAAAAGAAAGGTTTCTTTTTTTTTAAAAAAGGTACAATTGTGGTAATGGCTGAGGGGTCCTGGTGGGCTGGGATGAGGGTACCTGCTGGGGCACACAGTCACCAAGTATTTCTGCAAGAAACAGGGTGATTATTTCTCCTTCAGTAGATGAGGAACTCTCCTGATGGTGTGATTTAGGATCTGCTTCTTTGTTCAGTGGGTTTCTTCCTCTTCCAACCTGTTCTGGACAAGTGGAAGTGTTAATGCCAGAGGGAAAGAAATGTGTTCACTGGAATGCACAGCCTGGAAAAGTTGGGGTGTGTGTTTACATCTTAACTTGCTAATTAATCACAAAGCTTCTAGGTTAGAATTCGAATGGGATGGTAAAGGCTTGGGGGTGAGTGTAGATAAAGCAACTGCTCAAGCCTGTAACAGAACAAGAGGTATGAGGTTATTGTTAATGAGTTTAGAGCAGGTACAAGAACCAGGCTGGTGGGTTGGTTCCAGATCACCTTGAAGTCTCATTGTAATCTCTGTAGGACAAGGGAATAAACAGGCAAAACAGCAGAAAAATTCGTGCGTGATCATAATTTATGGTGGTTGTGAAAGAGAGTTGATCAGATAATTCACAAAACTGCAGTGTTGCTGTAAAGGATGTGGCTTGTTCAGGAAGCAAAGGCAACTGAAGAATAAAGAGATGGTGCCTTCAGAACAGGGCACTTGCTTGGAGGTCCAGGCTCTGCGGGGAGATGATGTGGGAGAGGAGCTCTGGATGTGATGTCCACACAGAGAACAAACATGTACTGAAGTGCTTCATAGGAGATTTTTAGGTTAACACATATGTAAGATAAAGCAGCTTTAAAGGGAAGTTTAGGGGGGGGAAAAAACCCCTAGTTGAGAATGTCAAAATTTAATGGAAATTGGGCGAGAGTGGCTGTGAAATGTTAGAGTTTGTGAGCCATAGAAGAAGAGGTAAAACAGTGTCTTAAAATAACGCAGACTGATGTCTTAGGGTTGGGAAGTGAGAACTCCGTGGCAGTAGAAGGGTAAAATTTTCGAAAACCCTTGCAGGGCCTTAAAAAAAAATTAATATGGGCATAAATACAAATGATTCCTTCACGGAGCAGGAACAGCAGCTGTGGAAAGAGGTCGGGTGGGCTGAGTTGGAATCATCCCTTGACAGTCTGGGGCTCGGGGTGACAGAGAGGGAGGGCAGGGAGGCATCTGGGAAAGGGGAACAGGATGAGAAAGGGCCAGGAGGAGTGAGAGGCAGTCAGAGATGCCTTCCAGAGAGGGAGGGAATGGTTCCACGTGTGCATCTTGGGCAGAGCAGAGGGATGGGTGATGTGGTGCAGAGTGGAGGGAGGGGAAGCAACAGATGGTGCCGGGAGGATGGAGATGCTTCGTGGCTCCGGGTCACCTGCAATTAAATGTCTGACACAATTAACAGCAGTGACAGAAGGGCAGGATCGACACCTGAGTGAGAAAACAAGTGTGACAGGGAGCTTGTTTAGGGTGGGTGTTCTCAGATCAGCTGGGGCTGGAGTGGTGTGGTTGGGAGTGGGGGGTGGGATGTCGGGGTGATGAGTGGCTGGCTCTGGAAAGGCGTGGAGGGATGAGGGAGGTACCGGGAGAAAAGAGGGAGGAGAAGCTTGGAAATTATAGACCACTCTACTAGAAAAATCCTGCAAGTAATGAATTTTGTGAGTGCCCAGGAGATAACAGACAACATGGATTTGTCAGGAGAAAGTGATGCCAAGCTAATGCAATTTCCTTTGATAAAGGACTGATGGTGCAGGGGGGACATTGTCCTGGTCAGGGGTCTCTGCTCTTCAGGGAGGGTTCTGGTGGTGTCCCAAAGGGTGGGAGAAGCTAATGGGTGCAGAAGAGCTTTGGGAACTGTGCTGGTCAGGGGGTCTGTGTGTGCCCTGTGCAGGTGGGACAGCTGGGAGCACTGCAGGGTGCAGGTGGTCGCTGTGCTGAACCCCAAATTCAGGTGGAGGGGGGACTCTGGGGGGCTGCTCTGTTGTCCTCTGAAATGAAATGGTGCATCTCTTGCAAGGTGGGACAAGGTGAAATGCTGTGTCTGGTTTTCAAAGCTTCCCTTTACTGGTTAACTTACCCAGTGTGGAATTCTCCCTCCAGAGAACTTGCATGTTTAACAGCAAGTTGAGATTGAAGTGTTAGTTCCCCTTCTGGTGTTTTGCTCATTGTAACAAGGGGGATTTTCTATTGTGTCATCCCAGTTCAGCTCCTTATGCCCATTGTTCCTGCTTGTCAGGACTGGGATTTCTTCCTCCAACCCACGGATGTGGGGTTTGTCATCTCTCCGAACTGCATTTGGATGTCTTTAATTTGCTTTTACCAATGAGGGGAAAAAAGAAGAGAGAGCCCCCTGTTCTGCCCTATTTCAGGCTGCTCTCTCCAGTACAGGGTGTGTTACCCCTGGCTGTGATCAGGACAACTGGCATATTTGTTCTTTCTGGGAGTTTCATTCAGACAATGCAGCTCAGTCAAGGGGCTGCAACATTGCACCTTGTTAGGAATGTATAAGTTTTGTTGTTTCTCTTGACTAATTGTGTTGCCAAATGCTCCAGGGGAGTCACTCCACTTAATAAAGGTTTTTAATAATATTAGAAGAAAATTTATTCTGCCCATAATGTGACAGGGGTCTATCCCTAGGGAATGCCTGGGGGTGGATTAGAGTGTAAGGGCCAGTTTCTTGGCCAGGTGTTCATCCAAGGATCTAGGACAAGGGGAAGCTTCTCCCCAAGTGTTTGGGATAGATCCCTGCCAGTCCTGGAGCTCAGTGAGTCCAGCAGGATGTCTGTGTCTGTCTGTCTGTCTGTCTGAAGCTGTGGTTCATTCCAATCCATTCCAAACCCAGGAATCCCAGGAGCCACACCGCATTTTTCTTTACGTGTCAAATGCAACATTTCATAAATATTGTTATTATTAGGACTGAGATGGATGTGCCTGTGCAGCAGGGATGGGATGAGGGCTGTGCACCCTGACACTGCACAGGGAGGGTAAAACTGAGCTCTACCTGACCCTGATGGGAGAAGAGCAGGATGTTCTATTGCAGTTACTGTGGTTTGTCTGGGTTTTTCTCCCCCTGTGCAAACACCCAGCTGGGTGGGACTGAGTCCTGGGCAGAGGGTTGTGGTTCATACTCAACTCCCAGGCTCAGTGTTGGACATTTTCTCCCTGTCTGCTTTTCCCCCAAATTACAACTGGTGTTTTTAGGCTGGAATGTTGTCTTGCCCAGGACAGGGACCTTAGACCATCTCAGTTATTTGTCTCACAGCAGTTGCATTCTGTGTTTGAGGAAGATGTCAGGAGATGTCCCGTTTTGCCATCTTATTCCAGGGGCAGCTGCAGAGGACAGTGCTTGTTAACAAAAAAAGGAGTGTGATTTTTGAGGGCTGCAGACCAGTCTGTGGGGTGGGATTGGGATCGCTGGCAGTGGAAGGGAAGTGTGTTCATAATAACTGAGATCCCACGTGCTCATAATTGCCAAAATTAGAGGCTCTATGCACCATTTCCCCATAGAGGAGAAAGAGAATGATTTGAAAACCTTGTTTGTTCGGGCTTTTTTAATGTAGTTTTATTAAAAAGGAAAAGGAAATCTGGTGTTTGCAGCGGTCTAAACTCTTACTCATGTGGGAGCCCCAGATAAACTCATGGCTTCCTCTGCATGATTTGTACATCATTACAAATCATCAGCCTGCATTCTGTGGCACAAGGGCTGGTTGGAAATCAGGCCTTTTTGTCAGGATGTGTTTGGATAGCTTCTTAATTTATATCTCCAAAATTAAGTTGGTGTTGCTGGAAGCACTTTTCTTTTTTGCCAGGAATACATATTCTGAATGTAATTTGCTATTGACTTACATGCTTTTGCCATAAGTTTCCAAATTTAATCTGAGAGCATCATTTCCTCAATATTTAGCATAGGAAACCCAATGTTTTCAATAACTGCTATATTTTTATGCTGTTTAAAGAGATCTACCCCAGCTCCTGCTGCACAGCCCTTGGAAAATTTTAATTTTCTAGACTTTGATATCCTGCTGTTGGAAACACTAAGGGAAATCATGTCATTCTGTTGCCAAAACGTTGGTTGCAGGGGCTCTGTGAAGTGGCCATGCTGTGGTTTCTGTGCCGTGGTGAGGCTGAGAAGGGGTAGCACAAAGGTGATGCCATAGTGCAGTTCTTGCATTTCCAAGTGTCTCCTGCAGCAGTCGACTCCAGCAGGAGTTGATTCAGTAGGAACCACGAACATTTCAATTTGCTCTCTCCAAACGGTGTTTTTGTTTTTTTTCTTGTGCTAGAAAAGTGAATTTTAATGCCCAGGGAAAGCTGATTTGAGACAAAGGGAGCCGTCTGTTGGCTTTATTTTGATTGACAAGCGTGCCAGGGATGAAGTGTTGGCTGCCACTGGAACATGCCTCATCAGAGCAGCCCACAATGTCCCCGGAGTCAGCTGAAAACCTTCAGTAACCAGGAGCATCAGCATCTTGGAAGGGCAGGAAACAAACTGGGGTTTGTTTGTCACTGGGTTTGTTTGTAGGTACAAAAAGGAATCTGGGGAGTGTTTACATCTTCCCATGACATCTTGCACTAACACTGTTGCAAGCAGATTACGGAGCAGAATATTAAATAAACACCACAAAAGGAGCTCCTGGTTTTCGGTTTCCCCCAGTGCTGAGTGACAGTAATCCTCCCTGACAAAAGAGGGTTATTGCCATTAGTTAATCCTGTTATGTAGTCCCCTCAGCAGCCTGTAACACACGGTGATAAAGACTGGGAAAATCTGAAATGTCAAAGGAAGAGGCCACTGATCATCTTGACCACGAGGATGGAGCAGAAGCAGCCCAGAGGATTTGGCTCCTGAGCTGGAATGATGGGTTTGGGCTGAGAGATGCACATTGTCAGGAACATCCATTGTTTGCCCAGTGAAGGGATGGTCCAATCACCTTCTTTTCATGCCCAGTGGGGATCAGCTTGGACACAGGTGGGTACAACAGGCCGGAGTTACACCTGGTTAGGTGATTTGTGATGTGCCAAGCCCTGCCAGAGCACAGGGAGTGAGATCTGCACCGTGCAGGCAGTTGAGTTGAATTCTGGGTGTTCCACAAAGAGTTTGGAAGGCACATCTTAAGTTTTTATTAAGTCCTCCCAGTAATACTGATGTTATGTATAAAGTCATGGGTCAGGGGATGGGTTAAAAAAACCAAACCCCGAGGTGTCCCTGGAGAGTTTGGTCCATGAAGGTGGGGCTGGTGAAACAGATGAATTAAATTACCTAAATAATAAATCACCTAAATAATAAATCACCTAATTACCTAAATAACAAATTACCTAAAGATGAATCTTTTGGAGTGGTTGCAGATCTTTGAAGGAGACCTGAGCAGAAGAGCTGCCCAGTCTGTTGTCACGGGGAGAGGCACCAGTTTCTTGTGACCTGTCAGGGCAGTTCAGTGCTTTCCAGTGAGAAGAGGCAATGGGAAGGTTGCAGGGCACTTGCAAGTGTTGGATCAGCTCTGCTTTCACAGCTGATGTTTTTCTGACTCATTTCCCATATTCACGAGTTGGACTGGAGTAAATTCTGACAGCAGTAAGAAGAGTGTCTATATAAAGTTGTATAATTTAGTGTCTAACACAGTAAGCAGTTATTAGTATATGATCTGAACATTTCAAATGCATCTACTTCTGGCTGATTAGAATGCAGGTGAGATATTTGAAATGATATTTAGAATATCCCTTTCAACATGGAACTGATTGGGAATTCTGGAGTGCTGGGCCATTAGGACATCTTTGGGATATCCCATGGAATGGTCTCCCTGGGTTAGAGTGTTGTTGGTCCTGAAGATCACGTGATGTGTGGTAAAGGAGAGGCAATTGTGCTTTAGCTGCCTGATCTATCACTTCACAAACTGGGGTTTTTTTCAGAATATAGGAATTCCTTTAATTACTCTGCTCTTTCTGTAAGAAAGCCTGCACTGAAAGCCTGGAGCTCACGGTGCTGCTGCTCACAGAATGGCTCCCATTTATTTCCAGCCATAGCAATTGAAATCCAATATTTATTCATTTACCACTCAGTAATACATTTGACAGATGTGTTGAATAACTGAGTAAATTGCTGCCTTTAAACTCCCAGCCTCTTCTCTTTGAATTCACAGGATCTCAGTGGTGACACAGTGCTACAACACCTACAAATTAGTGGACTGGAGATCCCACTTAGGTTGGGATTTGGCTGCTGGTTGGAGTTGAGGCTTCTTAAATCCCTGATTCCAGTTCCCCCTGAGAGGACAGTGAGTTCAGGCAGTGCTGTGGGAGCTGGGTCTGTGCTGGTCCCTGCTGGGGGAGCAGTCCTGGAGCCCACCAGGGGTGATGGCAGAGCTCTGTGCCCACCAAGGACAGACACTCTGCACCCTCCTCGTTTCTTTATGACAAGTGGACTCGTGCAACCCAAACACCAACCTGCTCTTCCCCTGAGGCTGCAGAGTTGGACTTGAGCTCCTCACAGGAGGACTGTGCAGCCTGAGGTGCTGTCCCCATGGTGGGGGTGATGTGGGGTGGTGCTGGCTTGTGGGGGCTCAGCCCTCTGCTGCCAAGGGAAGGGGGCACTCTGGCTGCTCGTGGTCAGGCAGATGTTGGAGGTGGCTGTGCAAAGGTCTCATGGCCACAGATGGTCAGGCAGATGTTGGAGGTGGCTGTGCAAAGGTCTCATGGCCACAGATGGTCAGGCAGATGTTGGAGGTGGCTGTGCAAAGGTCTCATGGCCACAGATGGTCAGGCAGTGCTGAGTGTGAGCACAGGGCACTCCTGGGTGTCCAGCCACGTGTGAGCTTGGGCTGCGTGCTCAGTGTTTGTGTTCCTGGCACAGGAATTGCAAGGTGGAGGACAACAGTGAGGAGGAGAACCTTCAGAGGAGCTGTGCTATGGAAATTGCTGTCACAGACCAGAGGGAGAATGAGTGGCCAGGGCTGGGGCTGTTGTTGAGTGCCTTGCACCACTGGTCCTACATCTGCAGCCCCTTGTCACAGACACCCTGTAGGGACCCAGCATAATCCTACACATGTTTCTTGTGAAGAGACTTCCACTGCTGAAATTTTACTTGGTTTTCTTCCATTATTTGCCCAAACTGTGGCTTTATCCACCGTCTGACCTTTTGTGTGAGGCTTTTGGGGTGGAGTAACGAGATGAAGGTAAGAGGTTGTGACGGGGCCGGTCATCCAGCATCAGCCTCAGAAACACAGAAGCATTTTAGGAATGTGTCATGCTGTCCTCTAGGTTGCAAAAACTAATGCTCTTTGAAAAAAGGAGAAAGATTCCTCATCTTGCTATTTTTTTCCCCTGCAAGTGTGCATTCATCACTTGCAGTTTTCCAAGCTGAGTGGTGCCATGGAGAAGTCCTTCCATCTCATCTCCTCGCTGGTGTTCGTGCCACGTGGGGCTGCTGTGGGGCAGCTGAGTGTGCAGGTAACTCAGAGGAGCAACAAATCATGTATTTTGGGGACTGCATCACTCAGGGGTGAAAAACTGATGGAAAGTTTTGTCAAACTTTGATTCTTCTTGGCAAGCTCAGTGTGATTAAGGTTCTCCTCGACAGTGAGACCGTTGTTGGCCACTCACATTACTCTGGGATCAGACCATGAAGGCTGAAAATGTTAAATAGATCTTAATGGACATGCTCTGGCCACGTGTATCTGAGGAAGGGCTTTGAATGGCAGTGTGTTCCTTCTGTGCACTCCTTATTTTGAGAGGGGAAATTGGGGAATATCACTTTACCTTTAGAAAGATGTTGATCTGAAGTAGAGTTCTGGTTTTGTTTCATTTTTAATCTGGAGGTGTTTTTTGCTGCAGTGCTGTGTGTAGTAGGAGCATTAATGATTTCTGGGAGAGGCACCCAGAACACCCAGAGAGGGGAGAGGGTCCCTTTCCCTCCAGGTGCTCTGTTCTCACAGCATCCTGGAGCAGCACAAAGATGCAAATCAGCGAGTGCTGATGAAAGAGTGCATTTTATTTTCTCACTTCATCTCCTGCCAGAAAAGCTTAATGGTATTTTAGAGCCGATATTACACCTCAGAAAAGGGGTAATGCATCTTTAAAAGCTAAACTACATCTTCTTTACTTTTATCAAATTCTCTATAAATCTTTCATGACAGTTTATTTAACAAAGTGTCATTGAAACTGTATAGATGATTGATGTGACCCGTGTAAGATCAACATGAAATGTTTGTAAATGTCAGCAAAATGTGACCATCTAGAAGCAAGTAAGGATGGTGTTGCTGTGGAAGTGAAAAACAAACAGAAAATGTTTATCTTCTACTTTACTTTCTGGGATGAAATTACAGATTCAGGGAAGCAGTATTATGTGATTTTTCTTGGACATTGTGCCATGGAGCGAGGAGGATCAAAATTTGTCTTTTTTTTCCTTCTTTTTTGCTTTTACTGTAGGCTTCTTCTACAGTGGATAATAGTTTCTTACCTATAAAAAATTTCTAATTTAATAGAAGAATAATATTAATTTGGCTAAAACAATTAGAAAATTGACCAGAGTCTGTCTCAGGCAGCTTTGTTCAAGCATCTCCTGTCATCAGAGGAGCTGGAAATGGGCTGAGGTTCCCTTAAGGCACTCCTTCCCCTAAGAATGCAAAGCTGAGGGAAACAAACCCACCAGGGCATCATCACCAGAAGTTTCTTTAAGATCATGACCTGGTAGCTCCATATCAATGCCAGGGCTTCTGGCTTCAGTACAGTTAATTAAAAAAACCAGAAGGATTCTACTGGAATCCTTCTAATAAACTAATTTTTGGGATCACCTTTTTGATCTCATTCCTGGTTTACTGTCGTGATTTAGTGTTCATTGCTGACTTACTGTTCGCCAGCATCAGGGAAAAGAGTGACTTTTGGGGCTCTTCAGAGACCTCTGAATGTCCTGGGGCCTTCCCTGGTAGTTCTTGGTGCTCACCAGCCTTCAGTGGCTCATCTTCCACCCTGCAAAAAGGGCCAACATCTGGCCCACAGACCCTGCAGTTTGTTCTTTGTGACTTTGGTGGGTGTTCAGACACAGGTAAGACTCAATGTTTGCAGCAATAAGTTTATTTTGCTGCCTGTTATTGGCAGCAGCTGTCCTGTTCTCTATGTTCAGGTGGGATCTGCCACCACATTTTAAGGGGAAAAAACACAAACCAGCAATTAATGATAAGGAGGGGTGGTGCGTGTGTCTCCTTGTCATCCCAGGTTTGCCTCCCATCCCAGCTCAGAGCAAACCACCCCAGTTACCTCCCTGGACCCAGACAGGGTCCCCCCTTCATTCATGACCACCCAAAGCAGCTGCAACCTTCATCACCGAAACTCCAAAGGAAGTTCATGAGAGCTGCAGATAAAAACAGTTCTGGGCAGCAGCCAAACGGAGCCTGAGCCCAAACCCGATGGTTTTTATGGTCTTGCAGAACTTCCCTCTTGGCCAAGACCTTCCCACAGTGCCCAAAGCAGAGGTACAGCAGCTCACAAACACACTGAGAAAGGGGAAAGAGTCCGAAGGGGAAAATAAATCCTTGCTGGTATCTACCGGGACAAAAGCCTTTGCAAATTACTCTAATGAGGTGATAAGATACTGTGGTGATAAAAATCTTGTAAATCAGACATGTTTGTATTGCTTTTAAATTAAACTAAGACAACATCGGAGGAAGATGATTGAAAAATTTCCTATCTGAAGTGGGAGACAGGGAATGAAAGGGAAGGAGAGCACAGCAATCAGATCGTGTGTGCTGATGCATTTCCAGATGTGACGGGATGAGCTGAGCACAGCACGGGCAGATGTGCCACTTCCCTGCCTCGGCTTCTGCCATTCCTGCCTCCCCTTTTTTCACTTCCCTCTGAGACACTTTGTGTTTTCAGAGCAGATACGCAGATCCAGATGGCACACACGATGCATGTGGTTAAAATGAATGTATTGGAGATGCAGTATTAGCTGTTTACAGTGTGCTGCTGCTGCAGCACCTCAGTGTTGTGACATTGCCTGGGAAATGGAGAGTCTTTGGGGTTTCTATGGGAATACAGGACCTTGTGCTGTTCTGAACAACAGCACTGACAGGAGAGGCTCAGGAACAGCCTTGTCCAGGTACCACAAAGCCCTGCGGGTGTACTGCTGTCTCTCATAACCCCAGTACCCTGATTTGAGCACTTCAGATGCACTTAAATAATGTAAAAAGGTGCTGGAGCGTTTTTGAAAGAAGCACTGAAAAGTTCTGGAGCAGAATTGAGTCCTGTGTGAAGGTTTGTGTGTGGGTAAACCTCGGTGTGAGTGGCGCCTTGGCTGAGTTCAGCCGAGCGTGCCTGTGACAGGGACGTGGTGATGAGCTCGGAGTTCACTGTGAATTTTGGCTTTCCAGACTAACCTGCAGCTGGGAGTCTTTTTTTGATTATAATTAAGTAATAACCTAGCATATGGTTATCATAAAAAATACAGTAAGTAGCTGGAAGTTTAAAAAGCAGAGAGTTGGCGAGTTCACAGCGGCGTTATTGACTGGTGATACCAAAGGCATAGAGAAAGGAGTTCTCGAAGGGGACGAGGTTATAAAACAGGTAATTCACAGGGAAGTGTGGGTTGTGTGCTCTTCAGGAGGTGTGTCCAGGCTCACGGGACCTTGGTGTGTTGTTGCCCAGTTCCTACCATCTCCCGTTCTCTCCCGGACAAGCCCCCCTGTGCCAGCTGGATGTGCCACCCCCACCCCCTATGCCCGACCAGCCTCGGTAATGAACATGCAAATAGCCCCAAATTAATTGGCAGACAGAGCTCTCTGTGCTCCCCCAGCACAGGGCAGGGAGCTGTGCTCAGGGCAGCCAGCAAAGTGGGACCTCTGGGCAACCAGAATAACGTGATCCTTTCTTCTCCATCCCTGCCCTGGCACTGCTGTCCCCCTTGCACGTGTCCTTCTGTGTTGGGTGGAGCTCCAAGAACCTCTCTCAACAAATTCGCTCCTTGACATAAATTCAGATCAAAACCTTCAGCAAACCAAGCCCTCGGTGTGTTTGAAGCAGGAGCTCTGCAGGAAGGGGAATGGTGGAGCCAGAAGGGGAGAGTCAGAAGCACGGTCTGGTTTCAGATGCTTTCAGTGTGTGGATGGTTGTGCTTCTTCGTGGCTCCTTGTATTTTAATTTGGTGCATTGGTGCAGGTCTTTAAGGGAGATTTTTCATTCTTTCATGACTTATTTGGGAAAGATGAAGCGTGCTGTGCAATCCTGGAACAGCGTTATTTGCTGGTGTTTGACCACATGTATTTTTACTGCTTGTAACACAGATAAATGGGGGGAATTCTTTTTGTTGTGGATGTGCCTGATCCCGAAAGCTTAACCTTCCTTTGAGGGAAAAAGGGAATTGAATCCTTCAAGTCCCACCTGAGCAGTGGCCTCCTACTGCACTTACTTTCTGTTACTTCTATAAAGCAGGTAATTTTCAAAGATGATAAAGATTAATTTCCTTAGTTTTCTCAGCTAAAGGAATAAGTAAAATGGATGTATAGTTTTGGGTGATGTGTAGTTCTACTGTGTCTTCTGATTACTTTCTACATTGCATCCTTTGTGTACATTAAACATTAAAAATGTAGAAATTGTTCGAAAAATGACTGTACAGTGTTTTTCCTCAGCAGAAAGGAATACTGGTGGCTTGAGCTGGCAGCCAGCCAGTCCAAAAAATCTCAGTGGAAATCTGTAGCTGGCTTAGCCTTTAGTCTTTAATTGAAAAATGAAAATTAAAATGTAATTTGTTCGAATGTAGAGCAAATTGAAATACCTACAAAGGTGCTTTCTTGTCACAGGCAGAATGGCACGTTTCTGTGAATTGTTGTGAGAGACACACCCAGCTGAGTGACAAGCAGTTTGGACAACTGAGGTTGAAGGCTTTCTTGGAGAAGTTGGGTGTTGACCATTAGTTGCCTTTTTAGAGAGAAATCCTGAAGGTGAATCCCAGCCAGGCTTTTCCTGACAGAACTCCAGGGTGAGGAACTTGAGGAGCCAGAGTCACTGAGAAGTCAGTGCTGACATCAGCTGTGGGATTTGTCCTTTATTCCATTAAACTGTTTGATATTTGTTTATTTTATATATGTAGTGGCTTTTAAAGCAGCTGCTAGCTGCATGGGAACAAACTGTTTTAAAAGTTTAAAAACATTTGGTGGAAGAGCATAGCAATAATAACATAGTAATAGGTCTGATGATATAATAGGAAACACAGAATGGAGCCAAACCCAGTGAGTGTGAGAGGTGAGCAGTGGCTCAGCACCAGGGTTGGAACAAGTGGTTCTGCATCGGCCTTTCCCCTCTGGGACATGAATTCAGGCCTGGTGAGGCTGCAGCTGGTGAACTGGGTGGTTTCACAGCTCCCAGTGCTGGCCCTGCAAGGCTCTGCTGCCAGATGTGCTGGCAGATGTGCTGTGGGCACTGCAGGACACCACCTTCTGTGGCTGTTCTGGTCCCTGGGTGCATCTGTAGTCAGCATGTGGATAAAAGCAAGAACTGAAACACCTCTCTAGGAAGGTCACAGCAGCTGAAGAGGGATGGGGTGTTTCGCTGTTGCCCTTCCATGCAGCCACTGCTGTGCTTGTGGTGTCCATCACCACCACCGATGGACAGGGACGTGGTCTGCAAATGCCAGAGGAAGGCAGACTGACTGAGCAAAGCACGTGCAGAGTGGAGGTTCTGCTGAGACCTCCCCCATCCTCGTGACAAGCCACTGAAAAATTAATCTCATTACAGAAACTTGTCTTTGTTTCACGGATTAATTTTCAAGTCATAAGCTACCTTCTGTTCCCAGTGTTAGATGTTTAAAGATCACTGTTTAAGCCCCAAAAAAAGAGTCTAAATGTGATGTGGAAGCAGGATATGAGTCAGTATTGGGGTTGGTGCGTTTTCCTGTGGTTTCTGAGCCTGTTGGTTGCATGTTGGTCGTGTTTTTGGGGTTTCTTGAGTTCTCCGTTGAAGCTGTGGCTGTTCTTCTGTTGTACCACTGCAGCGTGTGAATGAGGAGGACGATGCTGGGCTGTGATGTCCAGACATCCAGGAAAGAGCTGCAGGGATAGGGGAACATGGTTCAGGTAGGCCAGGCAGTGTCAGGTGTGTGTTTGGGCACCTGCCTGCTCTGCTCCGCTGCTGGGACCAGCTCACGAAGCACAGAACAATTACAGGCACATTCCTATTTCAGTGGAAAAGGCAGTGATGCTTTCAAAAGAAGATGTTCCACGTGTATATATCTGAGCCACGCTGAGCTAAAAATGTGGCTAAAAGCTGTAGGAAATAACTAGGAAAATTTCCTGAGTCTGAATCCATTCAAATGTATAAACTTGACTAAAGATTTTGAAACACCTAAACGACAGATTTTGTCCTTAGCGTGGCCCTTTTTGGGAGTCCCGGGAGCGGCAGAGGAGCCCGTGAAGCCTCCAGGCAGTGTTTGAGTCGTTATTAATCAGCAGTCAGGGACCATCCCTGGAGGGAGTTAAAGGCAGTGTGGATGTGGCTGTTGGGGACGTGGGGTGGTGTGACCCTGGACTCGGATCCACATGGATGCACAGAGGGTTCTGTGGGGATGTGATCCCGGCGGAGAAAAGCAGGAGAGGGGCACGGATTCCTCCAGCAGAACGGGGACACCCACCTCGGGCTGTGCTCTGAAACTTCCTCCCTAGATGTTGGGAATGCTGGCTGGGAATTGCCGGCTGATTGGCTGGGAATGCCAACTCTGGGAATGCCAACTCTGGGAATGCCAACTCTGGGAATGCCGGCTGACTGATTGGGAATGCTGGCTGACTGGCTGGGAATGCTGACTCTGGGAATGTCATCTGACTGATTGGGAATGCCGGCTGACTGGCTGGGAATGCTGACTCTGGGAATGTCGGCTGAGTGGCTGGGAATGCTGACTCAGAATGCTGGCTGACTGATTGGGAATACTGACTCTGGGAATGCCGACTGATTGGGAATGCCGACTCTGGGAATGCCGGCTGACTGATTGGGAATGCTGACTCTGGGAATGCCAGCTGGCTGGCTGGGAATGCCTACTCTGGGAATGCCAGGTGACTGATTGGGAATGCTGGCTGACTGATTGGGAATACTGACTCTGGGAATGCTGGCTTACTGGCTGGGAATGCCAGCTCTGGGAATGCCGGGTGACTGGCTGGGAATGCCAACTCTGGGAATGCTGGCTGACTGATTGGGAATGCCAACTCTGGGAATACAGAGTGACTGATTGGGATTCCGGCTGACTGATTGGGAATGCCGACTCTGGGAATACAGAGTGACTGATTGGGAATTCCGGCTGACTGATTGGGAATGCTGACTCTGGTATGGAATGTGATTGGGAATGCCGGCTCCGACTGGGAATGCCGACTGCTTTGGTTCCTTGCAGACTGCCCAGCTGTTGCCCCCTGGCTGGCAGAGTGGGCAGAAGGGGGTGCTGGGGGTGCCATGCTGGGACAGAGCCGGGATCATCCGGGTGGAAGTGCCTCCGGAGGGCACCGGAGTGACCCCGGGCAGCCCCTGCTCCTGGGATGGCTCTGCTCCCACACAGCAGCAACTGATGAGTTGTATGGGGTATGCAAATGGGAGTGCATAAATCTCCTGAATGACAGCTTAATTTATGGGAGTCCTGAAGAACGTGGGATTAGATTTTAATTAAATACCTTCAAAGGCACCCTGGCTTACTCGGGGTTTTGGCTGCTGACTTTATCTGAGTTTAGAAGGGGACAAAATCCTAAATTTACATGTTTTTCTTGCTGTTTGTCTCATAAATAGTCATTGGACAAAAGCTATATATATATATATATATGTATCCTAGTGCTTATGTTCTAGGGGCTGTTAGATAAATCCCATGACAGTGCCAATCAAACCCAGGTGCTGTGACACTTGTTTGAATGGGTATAATCAGTGCAACTGGTTCACTTGTTCCTTCCTGTTTAAAGCGAGCAAATGTCCAAGTTAAAGCTGCTATAAATGTTTAATGTTTCACAACTGAAGAAGCACCTCAGACGTCTGCAAACAGTGCTGGGCATTGTAATGGGTGCTGGTGCTGTGGTTGTTCCCCCAGCTGTGCTGGCTTGGCTGTGTCTGGAGGGCAGGGAGGGTAAATCCAGCTGTGCAGCCCCAGCTGGGCTGTGGCAGCTGCAGAGACTGTCCACGTGTGTAGAGCCCTTTGAGGCACCAGAGTGTGAACAGTGGGTGCCAAATTCCCGTGCCTGGAAGGGGCAGATTATCCTGCCCTGGACCAGCAGGTGACTCGAGCAGAGGCTGAAGTTGGAGCAGAACATTGGGCAGTGTTAGTCAGGACGTGTTTTGCTGGACCAAGTTTGTCAGTCTGTAAGAAGCCAACCCAGCGTGATGGAAAGAGGAGGTAAGAAGACAAGAAGAGCTTTCTGCCTGGTGTGTGTCAGTGTATCTAAAGTCATAGTTAGACCTGACTAGTGCTGTAGCCTTAACATTCTTACAAAGAGGCAGCTGAACTCAAGAAAATGAGTTTCCTCTCTGGCTTAGTCAGTGAGTGGTGGCCTTGGCAAGCCTGGGTTAATGGTTGGCCTTGGTGGTCCTAAAGGCCTTTTCTTTCATTTAAATGAGGAGATGGTTAAGGAGGATGGGGAAACACTGGGGGTAGATGCCATATCCCTGAAAATACTCAAGGCCAGCCTGGACAGGGCTCTGAGCACCCTGATCCCATGGAAGATGTCCCTGCTCATGGCAGGGGCTTGAGCTACATGGCCTTTAAAGGTCCCTTCTAACCCAAACCAATCTGTGATGCCCTTTCTGTGTTCATCTCTTTATTCCATTTGCATTTTACCCCTCTGCTGACAGCACTGAGCTGGCTCCTGGCAGTGAGACCACAATTGAGATCTCTCTTGAGTGAGGAGCCACCTTTGGGTTGGCCACTGCCCCTCCTGTGCAGCTCTTTAGGGGGGCAGAGCAGTGACCTCCACCAGCTCCTACAGGAGGATTTTTGGGATGGGGTGCAGGTGTTGGAGCTGAGTCTTTCCATCCAGGGAGGAGCAGCTGGAGGAAGGGGCAGGAGCTCCATTGCCTCCCATGTTCTGGGTCGTTGTCCACCTCCTTTGGCTCTTTGGTATCCCAGTACTGGTCCAGGGGAGGTAACTGGGATGAGGGAATTCCCAGCAATGGGAGAACAGATTGGAGACTGGCAGACAGATTTGGGGATGTGAGGCCAAGAGCAGAGAGTTTGGGGGTGTTCCAGAGGCAACTCTTTGTGAAATGCTGATCAGCTGGGGTGGCTGTTGGTTAGAAATAGTAATGTGGAAGAAAACTGACTTTGAGTCTCAGATTAGGGAGGCTTTCTGGTTGGAAATAACTTCATTTTTTAGCTGTCTTCATTTTAATTTCTGCTCCTAATGGAATGCTGTTGCCAAATAGGTCCCTGGTGAACAGAACCCACAGGATCAGCTGCATTTTTCAGACTCAGGACTTCTTGAAGTGGGGTTGTGGGTTAATGTGCAACAGTGGGAGATTCCTGGGCTGCGACAATGAGATGCTTCTGGTTCAGAGAGAAACAAAACCATTGCTGAGCAGAACCAGCACCCAGACTGGGGACCAGAAGGGGGCTGGGAAGGAACTGCCAAGAGCTTGAGAGATAAAATCATTGAGTGGGGCAACCCCTGAGTTTAAACTGGTATTTATTTTTATTTTTTTACGAGTTCTTTCTGTAGGCTTTTTTGCACCTTTCTGGCCTTTCTGTATTTCCCACTATCTCCCTTACATGGTGGGATCTGTGGGGAATATCTGAAGGCAAAGTCTTTTCTGTGTGTCAGTAGACCTTCATTTGGACACTGATGGATAAGGTTGGCTCGATATTCTATTTCTGCTTTATTTAATTATGTTGTCCTGTTCTTGGTAGATGAATGCTTGCTGTAATTACGCCTGCATTTAAAACTGCAGCCTCTAAAACTTTAGAAACTAAAATTCCAATAAAAATAGCTGTGTAGATAAAAGCATGGCACTGAATTCTATTTATTTCTGAGCATTTTTTTGGTTTATGTTGCTGAAGACCAAGAGCTATTTTAAATCACAAGACTGAAAAAGTCCAGTTAAAAATAACCCTAAAACATAAAAAGGCTGCTGATGGAAAATTTAAATATATAAATGTAGAATTGTTAAATATCAAGGTAAAATTCAAGTGTAGAGAAGAGAACAGGCCAGTGCATTTTTTTTCTGAGGAACTTTGTCTTGGTCATCTCATGTTTAATTTTGCCCAAGGTCTTTTTTGGCTTGGAAGCATTTTGGGCAAAGTGCTGCTGCTTGGGGAAGCTGCAGGTGAATCCTGACAATTCATGGGTGTTTTAGGCTCCTCTGCAGCAGGACAGGTCTGAAGGTCTTCTCTAAAACCACAGATGGCAGAAGTTTTCTGGACTCTCACGTGCACATCAAGTACTTTTGTGTGTATTTGTGTATTTTTTGGCTGTCAGGTTAGAACTGATGTTCAGCCTCATTTTGCTTTTTTAATCATTCTCAGATGCTCCTTTTTAAAAAAAAGAAATTCTCTGGTACTGACATACTGTGTTACAAAGCTGATTGTAAAACAGGTTTAGGCACTGGTGGTCATTTCTTCCAGAGCCTTTTAGAACCTGAGGTCTGATACACTGAACTGGTTCCGTCTCAGCATCAGTGTATGAGTCGTAATTAGACCCATTTGAATAATTGAAGATGGTCTCAAAGTTTCATTCCATTAAGGAATGCACTCAGAGATGGTTTCTGGAGTTCTTTCTTGGGGCACAGAGCTGCAAAGGGAATGTCTGTGGGTTGTTGTAGGGTCAGACTTGGTGAGGTAAAGGATGGTGACACTCGTGTCACAGTGTGCTGTGGGAGGGTTCACAGGGACAGCAGGAATTGGTCCAGAATGGGAGGGACGTGCTTGCTGAAGTGTGTGATGGCACCAAATCCATTCTGAACTGACTTGGAAATACCTTATTTATTTAAAAATCTGAATTGGAGTAATTTCAGGTCATTTTTACTCTAGGCAGAATCACTGATGGCAATGTTAGAGAGTTAAAAGTGGTGATACTCCAGCAATGCAAGATTAAAAGGAAGTCCAGTCCACTTCTTTGTTTTCTTTGGGAAAACATGTTTTAAGAAATGAAAATAGGGGTGAAAAAAATCAAAGCTTCATAACTTCTGATATTTTGGGTTTTGTTTGTTAGGGTTTTTTTTTTGTTGTTGTTGTTTTGTTTTTGTGTTTTTATGTGTGTGTGTTTTAGTTTTTCCTTGCAGGAAATGTCTCTCTCCAATAACAATAAAAATCAATGAGTAAATAAATGCAGTGAAATTGTGCTTACCAGGCACCAAACCTTGAGATTTCATTAAAAAAAAAATAAAAAATTTGGCTTAGAAAAAATTAGTGGAAAAAAAACGTTCTTGTCCATTTTCCTCTGAGATTCCAGCAGTGCCACCTTAGCAGAATTTCATCCCAGCCAGATTCTGTGTGCTTGGAAAAGAAACGTCTCCTGTTGTGTTTGAAAAAGCATCAAGTTATGTACTTTACACTTCTTCTAATGTCCATTAGTCAGGCAGAGCAGTGCTTTGGAATGACTGTGCTCTGGGAGCCTCTCTGGGCAGTGACCTCTGCCTTGGCTGAGGAGTTTGTGGTGCCACTGGTGTTTGCCCAAGGACAGGGAGGGCTGGGGGGCAGGAGGAGAGCCAGGGGTGCTGCTCACCAAAGACGTGCCCAGGGCATTGCTCTGCCCCGTGCCAGGTCGGGGATGATTGGGAATAATCAGGAATAATGGGGAATAATCAGGGATGGTGCAGTGGGGAGTGGGGCCATCCCTGCAAGGGCTGTGTTGCAGAGCTGTTCACTCGGGCAGTGCAACCTTGACCTGCTGAGTTGCCCATCCCAACCTGCCCCTCTCTGTAGCCGACAACTTTTGGCACAGGCACAGTTTTGGTGTCTTGGTAGGAGGCTTATAATACCTTAGCTGTTAATTAACACCACCTGACTGCATCAAGAAATGAAATGAGAGTTTATTCCTCTTCGTCTGAAGTTGCAGTTCTGCTCAGGCATGGCAGACAAGGCTTTCTGCTTCCTCTCCTTGTTTCCATTCTTGCATCTTTATGTTCCACCGTGCACGGATTTCAAAAGTACAAGAAGGAACTCTCTTCACACACAATTACACACATTTCTAAAACTAATACACTTCATCAAAACCATCCAACAACTCCCAGTTATAGCCATATCTCAACTAAGATACATTTTCTAAAATTGGTGAATTCACACAGTTCTTAACTTTATTAACAGAGCTCTTCACTGAATGAGCATCAGCAGGTTCTCCTCTCAGGTCACTCTTGGCCAAAGGTCATTTTGCAGATTCCGTTGTTATCACTGAGGCCTCAGTCTTGGCAACTGCTTCTGACTCCTTGGTCTGAGAACCTGCAGAATGTGTGTCCCAGCACCTCTTGGGGGTGTTTGGTGCCCGTGGACTCTCCGGGCACCCCCGGCCGGTCCCTGCAGTGCCATCAGGGCAGGGGACCCGTGTTGGGGGTCCCAGGTGCTCCTCAGGTGTCTTCTGGGCTCAGCATCCCCTCCCACCTGCTGCTGGCCACCACAGCCATGTAGAGCTTCACCTTTCTCCTGGGCTCACCCCATTCTCAGCTTCATCCCTTAGGCTGCCGTGCTTGGAGCTCCTCCAGCTTGGGAATTCCTTCCTAGGGGTTGGGTTGGGTTGGTTGGGAATTCCTTCCTTGGGGTTGGGTTGGTTGGGAATTCCTTCCTTGGGGTTGAGTTGGGTTGGTTGGGAATTCCTTCCTTGGGGTTGGGTTGCTTGGGAATTCCTTCCTTGGGTTTGGGTTGGGTTGCTTGGGAGCAGGTTCAGTTCCAGGCCCAGCAGGGCAGGAGCACGTGGTCCTTCCCTCCGTGCCAGGACTCTTCCAGGCTGCAGCCCAGCCGTGAGCTGGATGCTTTCCTTGTTCCATCACATCTGCCTAATTTGCAATCTTCTTAGCACCTCGGTGTCTCTCAGCACATTAACATTGCAGATGTTGCCTCTCTTTTGGAGGGCCACGGTTTGGTTGGTTTTCACACTCCATTAGTTTTGCTTTTGGAAAAAAAGAGAATTAATTTCTAAGCTGCTTTTACTCGCTCCGATCTCGCTGAAGGGTTTTGTAATCCTTCCCCTCTCCTGTCAGGGCTGTCTCTTCTGTGAGCTCTTGTTCAGACTTTTCTGCTTGCGTTTTAGAATGTTTATGAAGATGTTCATCATCATCTTTTTAGAATGTTTGTGAAGATATTAGAGTTATAGCTAAACCACTCTATTGCTGAATCTTCAGGGTAGCTTCTCTCTGTGCATCATTTGCTCTGTTTCAGTCCATCCTCATGTTGTAACAGAACAAGGCACTCTGTTAGTTGATTTTTCTTTTTAATTAGTTGATTTTTCTTTTTAAATTACAAGATAATTTTTTTGCATCTCCTTCCCCCCCCCNNCCCCTCCCCCCCCCCCCCCCCTTAGTTATCAGTTGAATCTGGAAGACTCCAGACAGATCTTTTTTGGCCTCATGGCAACCCACCCTGTGCTGTCACCAGCCCGAGGTCACTCTCTTGGTAGCTGTTTAACTATTTATCAGAAGCAGAAGTTATTTCTCCAGGTCAGTAATTACCTGGACCTACCCAGACTGGACACAAACACAGAACTGATTTTCATGCTCCTTATCTGAGCTCGTCCAAGGTATTTTTGTAATACAGGCTGTTTTTAACATTAAGGGAAACAAACCCATTGACCTGGAAATGAATTGCGCTGCTTGAATTCAGGTTTTGCTTTCTTTGTTTGCTTTTAAGAAGAAGGAAACCTGTTAAAAATCCTGTTTAGAAACAATTCCTCCTGCAGCTGTAGGTTTTGCAGTGAGGTGATGGGTCTGTGTTAATGTGATGTTGATGCCCCTCATGGCTTCAGGTGCACTGCAAGGTGAAGTTTTCTCTGTAATTTGGGCTTTTAAAGACAACCCAACTACTTCTCGTTGCTGAAAAGTGCTTTCCAATTTCAGTAAGTCCTATAAATGTTGTGTTTCATATCACTGCTGGTGCTCACTGTATTTTTCTGGTAACACCGAGGAAAGGTGCTTCTGTGGTGAATTTTTAAGACTAAAAAGAACAAACCCATCCTAAAACTCTTCGATTCCGAGGAAAGAAAAGTATATCTAAAATGAAAAAATCTTGGTGATACTGGAACAGGTTAAATTCTGTGAACAAGAGCAGTCCAGATGTCCCTCCCTGCAGAATTAAGCAGTTGGGTTTATTGTCACATCAGTCAGTTTATTGTGTGATATGTTTGATAATTCTCCCCAGTTAATTGGTTCCAAGCAGGTATTTTGTAGCACTTTGGCCTGGCTGTTCAGTAATGCAGCTGGGCTGCTTTCAAAAGGCAGAGGCTTCTCCTGTAATTTCTCTGCAGCTTTGAAAAATATCTGAGTGTGATCTGGATGAGGCCGAGCTGGAATTTCTGTCAGCAGTTCAGTCCAAGGTGATTACACCAACTTGGGAATGTCAACAATTACCCAGGACTGGAGTTTAATTAGTGAAGGGGAAGCACCTGTACTTTCAGAGGAAAAGACTCCAGGATTAGACTGTACAAACTCAGGCTGTAACAAAAGACAAAAATGAGCATATTATTCATCCTTGGGGAAAACCAGTCACTGGACGGGCTCCCTTTGTGGAAGAAAAGGCAACAAAGAGTTGGTTTTGCATTGGTCTCTGGTGCTGCTGTACTGATGGGGGTCAGTGCTGATCTCTGCAACTGCTTGGTCTGTCCAGCAGCAGAACAAGGGAATTCAGAGCATTTCTGGTGGTAAAACAGACCTGTTGCACTCGCTTTAATAGCTCAGATGTTACACTTGACATATCACTCCAGACTGAAAAATGGGACTTTTTATTTATTTTCTTTAAATGTCTTTCTTTAAACCACCATCTGGCTGAGGCATTAAAACTGGCAATGTTGCTCCAAGAGTTTTCTTAAGACCTTTTTTTTTGGCTGTTAATTGCACATTTATAATTACGTTCTTCCGAAAAGATAAAAGAGTTCTGAAAGATTATTCTTGGCAAGAGACCTGAGGTGAAAACCTGCTGTTTTAATGTGTAAATTATAATGTGTGCAGTTGTGAAGAGTGGTTTGTGAAATGCTCGAGTAAGCACCAGAGTCTCAGGGAGCTGTCAGAGAGTTTGCACTGGGAAGGGGCTCATGGTCCCTGGCAAAGCAACTTTAATGTGCTGTGCCTGAAGGCTGAATGAGGAGCTGAACTTCAACACAGTCACCACCTTTCTGGGAGACTGATAAAGGAAACAATTGTTCCTGAAGTGAAGCTTGGAGAAATGAAGAAAGCAGCCTCGCTTTGATGCCTGCTTCAAATCATTAATTTTCCTGTAAGTTAATGTAAATCGAGGATTAAACAGAAACTGTTCCCATCTGACCCTGACAAACTAAACTTCTGTGTGGCTCATCTATTTGAAGTCAGATCCATCCGTACATCTAAACAGGAAACCCAAGGAGAACGTTTTTTTTTCTTTTCATTTCCTATATCCTGCAGCCTTTTTCAAAAGCTGTTTCCTTCTCCAAGTTGAGTGTGCACACTTGGATGGCTCTTGCTGGTTTTCCTGTGTGGAACTGGAGGGTTCTCTCTGGGCACTGCAGTTTGCACAGCTGAAAATGGGTCGAAAGGACCATTTTTTCAGAATTCTTCCGGGCTGTGGGAGGGATCCAGGCTCCAGGGGAGTGTACAAATCCCCTAATTAGGACCACTTTGATTTCGTGACTAAGTGCAAACGCTGGGGATTCAGGATTACAACTTTTCCCTGCAGCTCAGGGTGATTTCCACCTTGTTAGCTCTGCCTTTCCCTGTCTGTAATGACATTGATCTCCTGCAAATGCTTTGAACTCTACAGGTGAAAGTACTGTATATTAGATTATTATTATTATTATTGCTGTTCCGTGTTTGCTGCAAGGATAGATGGCACAGCTCTGGTGGTTTGCAGGTTGCTGGCAGCTTACAAAGGGAAATCCCTACCAGGGATTGCTGTCTCGCCTGTCACGTTGCAGGGATGCAGAGCACGTGGTGATGGAAAACACTTCCTCCAGTGACTGTGTCTGTTTTCTGGTGTGCCTCTGCTCGACAAAAAATTCCTCACCCTCATGAAGTGCCTCTCTCTAACTTCATTATCAAGTGTTTCCAGGTCAGAACAGCAGCATTTTCTGCCTGGTCACTTAAGCCTCTTTGTGGTGAGTAGTTTGAAGTCAGACCCTTCCCTCCTCTGCAGGTGACGTGGCTGTGCAGGGCAGGTGCAGTGGAGGATTCCCAGCCCCGACCCTTCCCCCTGGGCATGTCCCTGTCCCACCTTCCTGACCCCCCAGCACTGGGTTGAGTCCCCACTCTTAAGTTGCTTTTTCCTGGATTACAGACCTGCAACAAGTCCTGGTGTTGCACTGTGGTGTGTTGAGTTTCCAGAGGGCCAGTCCCTGTTCCCTGGGATCCCAGCTTACCTGGACAGGTGATACCTGCCTGTGTCATGCACACGAATGAGGGCTGTGCAGTGTCACTGTTGCCCTTCTCTCCTTGCATGGCTGTGCCTAAAAAGAAGGTTCTTGGTGACTTGGATTTGTCACACCCCTCGAGAATAAAGGTGAGATGGTGCCTGTGCCACCCCAGTGTAAAGGTGCTCCTGGATCTTCAGCTCTCCTGGTCCTTCTGCCAGTTTGGCCATGAAAGATGAACTCCCACATCTCCATCCACCTGATCTGAAGAATCCTCTTGTCTGCTGCTTGGAAACATTTTCCTCTAGGAAAACTTCCCTAAACAGAGTAATACATTAGATATTGGAGGTGTTTTATAATTGTTTTCCTCAGTAACTGGGGAAAAAGCCCTCTGAGCAGAATTGTGCTGTGTGAGTCGCAGTGCCCAGGGCTTTTCATCAAAGACAGGGAGGATGGTGCTGGGACA
Source organism: Formicarius rufipectus (assembly GCA_013399695.1). Classification (NCBI taxonomy): domain Eukaryota; kingdom Metazoa; phylum Chordata; class Aves; order Passeriformes; family Formicariidae; genus Formicarius; species Formicarius rufipectus. The sequence continues at coordinate 206,774 of VXAU01005349.1, forward strand.
GCGGATCTGCTGTCAAGGAGGCTGCTACAGCACACAGAGAAGGGAAGTGTGGAGGACTTTTGGTGACCTGAGAATTGCAGCTGGCAATGGACTTGGAGCAGGAGATGTGACAGGAGTTCTGCCTGTGTGTCTGTGCTCTCCCCCTCTCCTTCCCCCCCTGTTGTTGCTCAATGAGCACGTTGGGGACGAGGGAGCAGAGCAGAGCAGAACTCTGGGGTTGGCCCTGGGTGGACACCCAGCACTGCAGGGAGATGTTGCTGCTGCCAGGACAGCATTTCCCTTGCTTTGGCAGTGGGGTCAGCAGGGGTTGTGTCTCCTCTGCCTCTTCATTGTTGTGGGAAATGTGTGTGTCTCTGTGGCCAGTGGGGAGGGCAGCAAACCTTCCACGATCCCCCTGGAGCTGCAGGAAAAAAGGATTCTTTTAACTATTTTGAGGGCAGCAAGATAGGACTTAAATGAATTTGGCTCTGGACCAGATAATCCTCTTTTGTTGATGTTAACACACTGGCCACAGCAGTGATTACAACATAAGAGTACAAAAGAGGCTTTATTTATACTTTATTTATACTACACTTTTTCTTTCGTGCTTCCAGTCATAAAAATAAATACATCTTATTAGAAAAGAAAAATTTTACTTATTTACATGCTGGGAGGCATTAAGTATTTCCTTTTTTTTTTTTTTATTTTTAATAAGGGGAAGTGTGTCACTTGCATTTAACTCAGATAAAAATAAATGAAGATAAAACTAATTTAATTTTAGAATATAAATTTTTTTTTTATTTGTTGAACAACTGTTGTTTTAAAATGGATCGCCTGCTGTGAAAGAAACAAAGCCACTTCAACAAAGCAGGAAATCAATAACCACAAGAAAGCCTAAAGAAAATGAATACATACAGGGTGAGCAAGTGACACAGAAATTATTTTCTGGTGTGTGAATGGTAATAATAGAAGGCATATGGAGGGGAGGAAAATACACATAGAAAAGATGTGTTCTCTATTTCTGTTTATAAATAATGACCTCTGTGTTACAGCATTTAAACTTTGAAGGGTCTGGATGGTGGTTTTCTTCCTGATTCCCCCACCCCCCAGTCCTAGGTAAATATTTATGCTTGCAAAATTTAGTAGGCTGGCAGCCATGGAAACGTATGTCTTTCATTTATCTCCAGGAAATCTGGGTACAAACACTCTTTTACTTGAATTCTTTAGTCTTTTTCAACAGCTTTTAAAACAACATCTCTGGTGAGGGGCAGGGACGTGCCTGTGGTTCCCTGCAGGTCCAGGGCAAGGCTCTGGTTGCCCACCGGTGGAGGAGAGAGGAAGTTTAGACACGGACAGAGGTTTTGGGAGAGGAGACCTTTTTTGGGATTTGGGAAATCTTGGGCAAGAATCAGCAGCAGGTGTGAGTTGTCTGCTCAACGACTCGGTTTGAGGACACAGTTTGGTTTAAGAAGTCCCTGAAGTTGTGATTGACCGAGGCCACTGCTCAGCACCCTGAACTTAGGGCTTAGTTGGTGTCTGTAGCTGAATTTCGGTAGAAGGGGGGGCTTCCAGGATGGTTTTTGTATGGGTCCTTTTCTTGTCAGTTGATTATTTCTCACGCCATGGAATGTTCAAGTCTCATTCAAGCCACGATAGTCCCCAGTCAGTCTCCATCCTCCATCAGACTTGCACACAAGTTGAAGGGTGAGTGGGTCTTGCCGACCACCCCTTGGCTCTCCAGTTCTCAAATCATCTTATGGATGGGGGACACAGCATCTTCTTCCACTTCTTGCTAATGGTATAGGAGAGAGACTTCATGATAATGGTGAAAAACTTCCCTCCTGCCCTTCTCTGTTTTCATGGTGCTAAAGGTTCCTTCCTGGAAATCCTCCTCTCTCTGTGTGTCTGCAGCAGCAGGAATAACCTTGTGTCCCTCTGAACCTGGCAGAGGAGATCCAGACTGTGCAGAGCTGAAGGTGGAGGGACTTGTATGCACATTTAGAGGCTTCTCAGAAAAATAATAAATATTAACAAGCACTCTGAATGATGGGAAATGCAGAAATACAAGTCCCTTCTGCAATAATTGTGACTGAAGGGACCACCAGGAGTTACCTGTGTCTCGCTGCTGTAGGACACAGGGTGGGTATTTTTCTGCCTACTACCCGAAGGGGTCTTCAGATACTACAACAAAACAGCAAAAGATACTTTTTATTTCATATTAAAAAATAAATACGAGTCTGATTCATGAAAATATCCTCAATAAAGCTACCTGGAAAAATACTGGAACAGTGTAGAGAGGTATAATATGATCGAATTTACCTTATTTATAGAATTTATCTCTTTTCAGAACATCATTGTCTCAATATATCTCTCTGCAGTCTACTGTGTACTATTTCATTTTAAAAAATACCACAAGCCCAGGACTTCTTCTTTAATAAAATCAAGAACTCTTCAGTCCAGCTCTGAGCAGTTCAAGTGCTGTTACAGAGACCTTTCCTCTTCAGCACCAGTTCATAATGGCAAAGATTGGTGATGCTCCAGGACCAAACCTCCTCCTCCAAGGCTGCTGTTGGGGCCCTTCCTGGCTGGAATCCCTGGAGAGCTGGCTGGGAATGCTCCCTGCCCAGGGCAGGTGGGTGGTGGTGGTGGCTCTCCAGCGCTGGGAGAGGTTCTGCTTTGTGAGCTCCGAGACCTTCACGTCTGATGGATGTTCCTTGCCCCTTTTGCATGGGTGAGTTTTGCTGCTGCTGCTGACTTGGCTCCTGCAGCCTTTGATGTGGCTGCTGATCCCACGTCCTGCCATGGGCACACAAGGGATCAGCTCTCCTGCACAGGGAGGAGACAGAATCAGGTTGCTGCAGGGTCAGGGTTTGCTTCTCTTCTTAAACACCAAGAGGTCAGGCAGAGTTTAATTCCCATGGGCATCTCGGAAGTGTTGTAATAAATGCCAATGCAGGGGGAGGATTTTAAGTCCGTGCTACCACTAAAAATCTGGAGATAATGGGAAAGAATTTTAACTCGTGCGGATGCTCCGTTTGCTGGTGGAGGCTTCGAGAAGTTCCTTTCACAATCTCTAGGGGGTATTTCATGATCCTTTGAAGAGTGGAAGGATTTTAATCTGTGGTTCCCGTTCCATTTTCAGGAAGGTAACTAGAACTGGGGGGGTTGTGCTTGAGGGGTTTTAAGTGCTGCTTTGGTTGTGTTTCCTGAGCACTTGCCCCAGTTCCCCCACTGTTTACAGAACATGCCATATATACAACTCATGGAGTTCTCCTTTAAGCCCAATAAAACATGTTGCTACTGAAGAAATCTGTGATACATACGAGGGCTTCCTAAATCACAAGGCTAGCATATTTTTCTACCAAACAGCTGCAGCCTCCTGAAATCAATAATTAATTTATTAACTGGCTATCTTTTGGAAAACCCCCAAATCAGCAGTCGTGGCGAGGCTGCTCCTGCCAATACACAAACAGCCAGAAATGAGAAGTGGAGAAGGAGAATTCAGATCTTCACAAGCCGAGGGTGGGGGACCTCATGGAGCACAGCGTGTCAGGGGCAGTGCCACCAGGTTGGCAGGGCAGGATTGCCTTCCCCTGGTGCTGCCAGGGCTGCAGGGTTTGAGGTGCCAGGAGAACCCGCTGGGTGGGAAGGACTGCTGGGATCTGGTTCTGCTTGGCTTATTCTTTGCTCTCAAGAGGGCAGGGCACTGTTTGAGCTCCCCTAAAGAAGCTCTGAGAATGAAATGAGAAGCAAAAGCATCAGGATAAATTATGCTAAACGGTGGCCTGGACCCCCGAGGAAATCAGGCTTCTTGTGGTACATATTCCTCCATCTATCTCACAAATGTTCCATCTGATGTTAATTTTGTAAAGGGAAAGCATTCAGAGGTTCATCGGATCCTTTTAATTATAGTTTTCGTGCTGTGGTGGTATTTGTCAAACTCACACCATGGTAACTCACTTCCCAGGCTTTGGCAGACCATTCATACAGATAATATTTTGGGCTTCTAATATGTAACATTTTATTTCACAAAACACAACTAATGTAGTAATTACCCTCCAAAACTTAACAAATAATTGCCAGTAAGCAATTACCATTCAATTAAAGAGTAATTACATGGTTATTTGTGCCCTGTAAAATAAAGCATTACTGAAATCAGTAGTGCAATCAATATTTTAGCAGAAACAGGATGCTGCAGTGATGGACCTTTCAACCTGTGCTGATTAAATTGTCATCCAAATAACAGTTTCCTAGTTAAATCACCACATGTTTATTTGTCTTGATTAATATGCAAATTTGCTTCTGATTCTAGTAAATCTCCTATATTTAAGAGCACAAAAGTGGGGCACTGTCATACATCAACAGCGATGTGCTCAATGTTTCCACTGATTAATTACATTTCACAAAGCATTGATGAATTTGAGGATTTTATGAAATACAGTTGTCTGTAATGAGCAGAAAATAGAGTTACAAAAGATGGAGCTGATCAGTAATTTTAAGAAAATCACCGAAATAACCTTATTTCATGTTTGGATTCAAATTAAAAATCCTTGGGATATCTAGGGAATATATAAAACTTGGAGAGGAAAAATAATAAAATTAGCTCTCAACAGGAGAGGAAAATAAAGAAGAAAACAGACATTAATAAACAATTTCTCTACATTTTGCTATATAAATTTTAACTGTCAAATATACTGCTTAAAATGTAATTTATTTTCTGACAAATTGACTTTCAAACAAAATTAAAAAAGTGAACAACATTCAGATTAGTTAATTTTTCTCGTTCCAGAGTTAGTGATTTTGCAGGGCTGGGATGGAGGGGATGGCGGGAATGACCATATAACCACAGTGTAAATGCAAGTGAAAAGCCCAAACCTCCACTCATCTTCACCTGCAATTAACTGATGACCCAGGAAGTTTTTAGGGTTTGTTTCTGAGAGATGCTAATAGAATTTTAATTGTTAGAGACTTTGAGCTGGCCTTATTTAGGACAAAACCAGTAAGAGTCCTGAGGTTATAAATGAGAAAGTGGTTTTCTTCTGTTCTGGTCTTCACTGGGGACCAGAACTTTTGCATTTTAAAGTGTTTTTAAGAGATACCTCGACACTAGTGGTTGCTAACTGAATTAACATCTGAATTTCGTGCTGAGCAATTGTCCATTCACAAAGACCTGCTGATGGCAAATACAAAATTTGTGCAGAGATTTTAGACCCTGAAAGAGACACATTTAAAATAGTTTGAAGCTGATTGTTCCTGTTTATGCTTCCTTTGTTACCCAGGAGGGAAAGATTTTTCCTCACTTCTTGAATGGGATAAAGGAAAAGGTGAAAAAGGAAGCGCCATAAAAGAGCAGGGCAACAAAAGATGATGAGAAATGATATTAAATAAAGTTCATATTTATATGCAAATGCTATTAGCATTTATATGCTAATACTTCCATAATCACAGATGATGTCTTGCTCTCCCCAAAGGATAACTCTGCTTGCCTTGGGATGGCTGTTCCGGGCTTGTTTTAGCAATTGTCTCTGAATTGTGGGGGTTTAGGTGTGTTTGAAGTTGTAATTGTGAGGTTTGCTGGAATTCTGGACCTGGTGGGAGCGGTGTTTGGGATTCCTGACCAGCCCTGGTCCCTCAGTTCTGCATCCCCAGCAGGAGCAGGTCCCACAGAAACCTTCAGTCTGCTCATGCTTTCCTCTCCTCCGTCTCTTACTCGAGAAGAGATTTTGAGCAGACATTTGTGTCCCATCTCTATGAAGCTTCTGGTTCCATGTTTGAGCAGAAATGCCAGGAAATCTGTTTCTGGCCCAAAGTGGACGTGTTTTGGTTCAGATACAGAACTGAGGTGCTTTCTGTGAGGTCTGGTGTCCTCCCAAGCTCCAGGTCCTGCTCCCTGGTGGTTTTGTGTCTCTGGTGATCTCCAGGAGCCCATCTGGAAGTGCAGGGTACCTCTGCACTGCTGGGAGCCTTTGGCTTCATTCCCTGGGGTCAGGACCCTGGGCAGGACCAGGTCATTTGAAAGCCAAGAGTAAATTAGAGACAAAGGACTTTAGATTTTATTCAGATTCAGCTGGGAGCAATTCCATTCAAATTGTTACAGCTACAGCTGTAGAAGCCCAGAATCTGGCCCTGAGGAGTTACTGCTTTGTGGGAATGTCACTAAAGGGCTTTGGGCAGGTTAGAAATGCACTTCCCTTCATGTCTGCTCGTGGTCTGTGCTGGGGAACACCTGAAGATGTGCTCTGGGCAACCCCTGGGCCGCTCAGAGTCTGCAGAGACATCACAGGGACTGTTGGCAGGGCAAGAACTGCATCACCAGGGATGTGAAGAACTGCATCACCAGGGATGTGAAGAACTGCATCACCAGGGATGTGAAGAACTGCATCACCAGGGATGTAAGAACTGCATCACCAGGGGTGTGAAGAACTGCATCACCAGGGATGTGAAGAACTGCATCACCAGGGATGTAAGAACTGCATCACCAGGGGTGTGAAGAACTGCATCGCCAGGGGTGTGAAGAACTGCATCACCAGGGATGTAAGAACTGCATCACCAAGGATGTAAGAATTGCATCACCAGGGATGTAAGAACTGCATCACCAGGGATGTAAGAACTGCATCACCAGGGATGTGAAGAACTGCATCACCAGGGATGTGAGACACCAAATCATAAAGAAGAACTCTCTTCATGAAATCCTTTAAAGCTGTTTGTTGAGTTTTGAAAATGTTTTCCTTAGATTCATATCAGCACAGGGAGTTTTCTGCGAAGGGTTTGTTGGTATTTGAGCTGGAGGAGAGGCTGTTTTGTAGCTTAGTTGTTGGAGCTTTTCTGCTGGACAAAGCTGCTCGTTTCAGCTGGTTTGTAGAGGTTTGGTTGGGTGGTTTTTTTTGTTTTCCAGAGCCAGTAAGTGCCAACTGAGCACTTAAATGAGCTTGTGGGTAAGCACAGGCTCCTCCAAGGTAGTCTTGAGTGTGAGCAACCTAATGGGGAGTGGTGCTGGGCAGGGGATGCTTTCAGCAGGGGACTGGAATGGGAAATAAATGCCTGTGTGCATCACCCTGCCCTTGGAAAGGCGCTGCTCTTCTTCTGGGCTTGCTTTCACACAGCCCAACCAGCAACGCTGCTCAGCATCACAGCATGAGAAACAGCTCAGAGCACCCAAAAGGAAGAGAAAAAGGGGGAAAAGTACTGAATAAAATGACATACAGAATGGGCAAAAAGCTGAAAAACAAAAAGCGGGTGGCATGGTTCAATGGAGATAAAATAGTGAACCGAAGAAATGATTTTGTGCGGCTTTGATGTCCAGGGAAACAAAGTGAGAGCAGCACGGGGTGAGAAATGAACATTGTCAGAAATCAAGTTGTCTGTCGAAGTGTGGGGCAGAAATGTGGTGAAAAGCTCTCTTTGGTTCGTGGTGGAGGGCAGTTCAGAGAGATCTGGGCAGAGGGTACCTGTGCGTGCTGCTGCTGGAGTTGTGTCATTGGGATGCAGGTCTGTCACACGGTGATGGAGGGCTTTGCCACGCGGAGCTGATGGAGTGAAGTTTAACTTGAATTTCTCTGTGAGCTCGAAGTCATTTTGGAAATGCTGCCTATTGAAACCTCATTCGTTGCTGCAGCTCAGTTATTTTATACAGTGTTTCGCTCCGTGTTGTCAAAAGCTCTATTATTCAACGGAGTAAAATCTGTTTTGACCAAAGAGAAGCAGCAGTGCCTTTCCACACACGAGGAGGTTGCATTTTTATTAGCTGGCGTGGGGAAGAGTCAATTCAGATGGTTTTCTGGCCCGTAAATCTGCGTTACGGTGGCAGCTGTGCGGGATTTACATGTACACACAGTTTGAAGGGATAAATGTGGTAGCAGAAAACAAGACTTCAATGGCCTCNGCCCTTGGAAAGGCGCTGCTCTTCTTCTGGGCTTGCTTTCACACAGCCCAACCAGCAACGCTGCTCAGCATCACAGCATGAGAAACAGCTCAGAGCACCCAAAAGGAAGAGAAAAAGGGGGAAAAGTACTGAATAAAATGACATACAGAATGGGCAAAAAGCTGAAAAACAAAAAGCGGGTGGCATGGTTCAATGGAGATAAAATAGTGAACCGAAGAAATGATTTTGTGCGGCTTTGATGTCCAGGGAAACAAAGTGAGAGCAGCACGGGGTGAGAAATGAACATTGTCAGAAATCAAGTTGTCTGTCGAAGTGTGGGGCAGAAATGTGGTGAAAAGCTCTCTTTGGTTCGTGGTGGAGGGCAGTTCAGAGAGATCTGGGCAGAGGGTACCTGTGCGTGCTGCTGCTGGAGTTGTGTCATTGGGATGCAGGTCTGTCACACGGTGATGGAGGGCTTTGCCACGCGGAGCTGATGGAGTGAAGTTTAACTTGAATTTCTCTGTGAGCTCGAAGTCATTTTGGAAATGCTGCCTATTGAAACCTCATTCGTTGCTGCAGCTCAGTTATTTTATACAGTGTTTCGCTCCGTGTTGTCAAAAGCTCTATTATTCAACGGAGTAAAATCTGTTTTGACCAAAGAGAAGCAGCAGTGCCTTTCCACACACGAGGAGGTTGCATTTTTATTAGCTGGCGTGGGGAAGAGTCAATTCAGATGGTTTTCTGGCCCGTAAATCTGCGTTACGGTGGCAGCTGTGCGGGATTTACATGTACACACAGTTTGAAGGGATAAATGTGGTAGCAGAAAACAAGACTTCAATGGCCTCGGTCTGTAAATGGACTTTTAACATTTTGGAGTAAAATCTGCAGCCGTTATTCATGAACTGGCCATGGGATGGTGAATTTTTTGGCCAGCCTGGGATCACCTTCTTCATTTAACGTGTAATAATTAGACCCCCCAGTCAATCTGTGAGGACAGGCAGTCAGTTTTGGCAGAGCTCAGCTGAATTCTCCCTTCCCCTGCAGAAGGGGACACTTCCCTGCCGTGCTTCCCGAGGCAGCCTTTGAGCTGGGCTTGGGTTCGGGGTTCCGGTTTCTCATCTTGGGGCATCCCAGCTTTTGGTTTTCTGCGGGGCAGGTGTGTGGCACAGGCCTGGGAGCAGCTGCTGCCGTGACCCCTCTCACCAGCCACCTGAGTAGTGGAAAAACTTATTTGATATCTGTGGAATTCTGCGTTTAATCAAATCACTTTCCTTTATTCCTAGGCAAGAACTTCTGATGGTTTTGTGGTTCTGTTGGTTTGGTTTGGTTTGGTTTTTCTCCTTTTTTCCCCCCCCTCTTTTTTTCCCCCTCTTTTTTTCCCCCTCTTTTTCCCCCCCTCTTTTTTCCCTCCTCTTTTTTTCCCCTCTCTTTTCTCTCTTTTCTCTCTTTTCTCTGTTTTGTCTCTTTTCTCTCTTTNGTCTCTTTTCTCTCTTTTCTCTCTTTTCTCTCTTTTCTCTCTTTTCTCTCTTTTCTCTCTTTTCTCTCTTTTCTCTCTTTTCTCTCTTTTCTCTCTTTTCTCTCTTTTCTCTCTTTTCTCTCTTTTCTCTCTTTTCTCTCTTTTCTCTCTTTTCTCTCTTTTCTCTCTTTTCTCTCTTTTCTCTCTTTTCTCTCTTTTCTCTCTTTTCTCTCTTTTCTCTCTTTTCTCTCTTTTCTCTCTTTTCTCTCTTTTCTCTCTTTTCTCTCTTTTCTCTCTTTTCTCTCTTTTCTCTCTTTTTTTCTCTTCGTTATGTTTTGGTTTTGTTGTTTTGTTTTGATTGTTTGTTTGTTTGTTTTTTTTAATCACTGATGGTTCATGTATTTTATACAAATCAATGCCGTGTGTAGGAAGCAAATATTTCAGCAAGAAAAACTAAGTTTTCTGTTCTTGTTCCCTCAGCTCCCGCCCAGGAAGGCCCCCCAAGCGTTCCCTGGGAGTTGCCATCCAAGAAAATGCACGTCTCCTGCCCCACGGAGTCCCAGGCCTCTTATCACCAGGACTTATCTCCCCGACAGGTAATAAAATCCATCAGATGATCAGCCTCATCTCTTCATACTGCACAGCAGTTAAAATAAACTAATATTGATCTCACTGCCTTGTCCTTCAGGGCTTTTTTCAGCCTTTACCAGAGGTTACATTATTGGATTTTCTTTTTTTTTGAGTGTTGGTGAAAACTCTGTTTTGTTGCTGCAGCGACTGCAGCCTAATGGATTTGTAATTTAGTTCTTTATTAATTGTAATTTCCTTACAGGAAATTCCATTAAACGTGTTATTTTAGTAAAAGAAAAAAAACCCCAACAAACCCCTGAGCAAATGAACTATTGTCTCGGGGCCCTGGGGCTGCATTTCTGCCTCTGAGCTGTGTGCTGTGCTTCTCGTGGGATATGAGCAGCGTGGCTGATGTGTCTTCTGTTGGAGCACCAGTAATGTATGCTGGGAGATAGAGAAATGCTTGTACAAATTAGAGAAGGAACCCTTGAAAAGCAGATAAGTCCACGTTGCCACAGTGCATTGTGCTTTAATAATCTGCTTTCAGGGTCATAATAGGAAAAAAAACTAGCATGAAAATACGTGGAGTTACAAACAAGCCCTAAACATAATTTAATGCGTAGTATTTCATTTCACTTCATTAATTTATTAATAGAGTTTAAATTAAATCCTGTGCTAGCCTGATGAGTGTTTTAATTTTTTATTAATTGCTGTATGCTAAAGGTAAGTTGATTTTCATAATAAAGCTGTATTCACAGACTGTATTCATCAAAGTAATTCCTTAAATATTCAACAGGCTTAGCAGTTTGAAGATTACTGTGAAAGTCCGGTCTAAATATATTGTAACCCCACAGCAGCCAAACCTAGTGAAGTGTTCAGCAGGATAGAAAGTTGTGGGACATGGTACAGGAAATGCAGACTTTAGGAAGATTATTTCTGGGAGAACAGTGCTGTGTGTGGGGGTGTCACAGTGCAGGACTGGCCACTGCAGTCGAGGGGGGTCTTGGTGTTCGGGGGGTAACCCAGCAGAGAGCTTCAGGTTTTAGTACCTCTGCCATGTTCCCAGCTCGGGAATTCCATGGATTTGGTGTTCATGTTGTTATTGACAGACTGGAAAAGCACAGGAGCCGCCTGGCATTGGTAATTTCTTCTCTGAAATGCAGACATCCCGCGTGACTTTCCTGCTCTGGGTGTGTTTGCAAAAGGACAGCAAATCCTGCAAACACAAGTGAAGCCTCGGTGCTCGAAGTTGGGAAGTGTTTTAGGATGTGCTGTGCAGGATGTGCACGTCCAGGTGAGGTCACAGACACGTTCTGTGTCTCACACACCCCTGGAGTGTCACACAGTTGGAGCACAAGATCTTGAAGTCGAATTCCCAGCTGGTGGAGGTTGTTTGGAGTGCGAAGTGCTGTGGGGACACATCCCACTGTCCTCAGCACGGGCAGGGCTGGGGGGGAGCATGGACATGGGGGTGTCCTTCAGCTGGGACCCCTCTGACCTGGGGAACTGTTTAGGACGAGCTGCCTGTGCCCCTGGAAGGAGCTGTGGGAGCAGCCTGTGGGTGTGAATGCCCCTCTCCAGAGCATCCCAGGGCATCCCAAGGGCCCGACTGAGGAGGGTCCCTGTGGCTGAGGTGGTGCTGGGGACACTGGGGACAGTCCCACTGGGGTGCCAGCCTCACTGGTGATACACCCACTGGTGTTTTTTTTAATTTGGTGACAACTCCACTGGTGCCAGCCCAACTGGTGATACCCCTACTGGTGCCAGCCCCACTGGCGTGACAACTTCATTGGTGACATCTCTACTGGTGACAGCCCCACTGGGGTACCAACCCTACTGGTGACATCTGGTGATAGACCACTGGTGCCAGCCCCACTGGTGATAGACCCACTGATGACATCTCTACTGGTGTCAGCCCCACTGGTGATACCTCTACTGGTGACAGCACTACTGGGGTGACAGCACTACTGGGGTGACAGCTCCACTGTGCCAGCCCCACTGGTGATGACTCCACTGGTGCCAGCCCTACTGGTGATACACCCACTGTGCCACCCCCACTGGTGCCTCACAACAAGGAGGCAACAAGGACTTTTTGCATCTGGTGACCTCCTTGGTGACCTCCCTCCTGTGTCTGCAGTGTAATTCCCAGCAGCATTTCCTCTGGATACCTTCCTGTCCAGTCCTTGGTCCTGCCCATGTCCCACCTTGCTCACCCTTCCTGCAGCTCAGGGATGCAGATGCTTTCATTAATCTGCCCACACTATTCTAATTAAAACGCCTCGTTGCTGTTCCCACGTCGCTCCCTCGTGTTCCAACACCCCCCTCCCTGAGTTGTTCTCTTCAGGTGAGCCTGTTCCAGCAGCAGACTACACACCAGCAGATGCAGCTCCATCCCTCCCTGCATCCCTCCATCCCTACATCCCTGCATCCCTCCCTCCATCCCTCCCTGCATCCCTCCATCCCTCCCTCCATCCCTCCCTGCATCCCTCCCTGCATCCCTCCATCCCTCCCTCCATCCCTCCCTGCATCCCTCCATCCCTCCCTCCATCCCTCCCTCCATCCCTCCCTCCATCCATCGCATTTTTCCATCTTTCCCCGCCCTGCAGGGTCGTGCCAAGCTGGAGTGAAGGAGCTGGTGTTGGTTGGATGGATGTGTCTCCAGGACTGTCCTGGCTGGGGAGGGTATTCCAGGGTGGTGATTAGGAACTTCCTGCAGACTCAGCCCGGCCATCTGTGTTTCCACTCCTTGAAACGTGCTGTTATTTCCATCACCCATTTGGTTTGTGTCGGCTGGGTTTACATGCTCATTTTCACATAATAAACAGGTAGTTAAATTAGGCACACTGCGTTTCCCAGCGTGGAGTGGAGCTTTTGACCTCTTGGCAAGGCCAGATACAACTACCCGTATGTGTAAGGAGCTGTAAGTGAAGCCTCAACCTTAAGTGTTTATAGGTCTTTCCCACCTTTGGGGAGTGGGAATATTTGGGTTACATTTGGGGTTCCTGCAGTGCCTGAGAAAGATGAGGTGGCGTGTCCGGGATGCACAGAAAGGCTGGTGGAACCTGTGCCCTGCCTGATGTTTAGGTCCTGTCCATTTTATGTCAACTTGGGGGAAAGTGTTTTTCTTCTTGTGTTGGGGTAGGAAATGTGGGAATCAGCGTGGTGGCCCTGCCTGCTGTGAGGGCAGGGGAAAAAAACCCTGCATGTCACAGGGGGGTGGGCATCAAAGGCTCAGTCCTTCAAACAATGAAGTGACAGAAACAAAAAAAGGGCTTTATCTCCTATTAGTGTACAAGTCTTTATCTTCAGTGTATCTTGACAAGACAGTTAGGGGCTTATTTATGAAACAGATTTCAAGGAAGTTTTGAGCAGTTTTGTGGAAGGAAGTTTTGGGGTTGGAAGCAGCAGTTTGCTGTGTGGGGAGAAGCTGAAATCTGTTGTGGGATTTAAAGCAAAGGATTGACATGGAATGAAGCCAAAGGAATAGCTGGATCTTTGGGTAGTTATCTGTGCAACTTCATTCTTCTTACCCCTCATTTAGGCTGGCCTCAAAAAATGTTAGAAAACCTCTCTCTGAGGTCTTCATTGCAATTTTTCTCTCTTCAGTTTGTAGAAGAGCTGTTGGTATTTCAGTAAAACCATTTTGGGGGCTGCTTTGTTTTGCTTTCAAGGTGCTGGAGAGGGTGGCTCGTGAAGAAAATCATGCTGTCCCTAGAAGTGGGTTAGGTTGTGGTACAGGGCACAAACCTGCTGTCTGGGACAGGTTTTTTCAGGCAGTGGGATGAGCATCTCTCTGGCTGCAGCTGGAAAGTCTACAGGAGTTTCATCTCCCTTGAAGTGATCCTTTTTTTTTTTTTTAATGTCCATTTGAAATAGGCACTGTCTCATTAGCTGTTTCCTAGAGTTTTAAAGAATGTAATAATTAAAATATTGACCTGTTTGTACAGGAACAAACACTTTTTTTCTCAGTGCAGTTTTGTCCTATTAAATAGTTAAAAGAGGCCGTTGTGAACTTAATAGTTTCAGGTAATGAATATTTTAGTGAAGTTAATATTTGAAAAGCTGCACCAAGTCACATCATTGTGGGGCTCAGATAAATAAATAGCTCAGAGGAGTGTGGTGACTTTGTGTGTTACCTCAGTCCAGCAGGGATGGCAGCAGCCACTTAAGTCTTCCCATGAAAAAGGAGGGTAAAACAGTATTGGCTGCAACCTTCAGGCACTTGGATTTGGTAGATCCGTGTCAGAGGAAGGAGGAAGAGACTGATCCCACCTTCTGGGGGTGTTGTGGGGCTGGAGGAGTGTGGAGCCTCCAGGAGCAGGGGATTGGCAGCATTGGGGGAACCCTTTTCTATCTCAGCTACATTTTTGTGTATTTACATCCTATTTCTGTGCTCATTTCGCTGTTTGCCATTACCCTTTTCTTTTTGCTTTTTTTTTCTTTTCCCCCAGTTGTCATAAATGTCATTTCGAAGTTCCATTTATAATGAGAAACATATGCAGGACTTTGTCATTGCTGGTATTACCTGGCTTGGTAGGAATTATTATTTTTAATCAAAGGCAAACATACTGATTAAAGATGCCACAACACTCCTCTGCCTATGGGAAGCATTAGCAGTTTATAAATTGTTCTCGGTGACAATTCAGTAGTGAATTACTTTGATATATATGGCTAATAAATTAATATGATGAAGTTAATGAGTAGTGCAAGTGTTGCCAAACTCCACTCGTCGGGCTTTTAATGCTGCTCCACATTTGCAGCTCGAGCTTCCCCCTGTGGTGAGAGGATCAGTGCTACCTACGCACTGTCACTGTGATAAATGGCAGATCCCACAGTGCCCTGCACTCCATCTGCTCCGGCCCCAAAATGAGAAATATTTTATCCAAATCACACACTCAGAAGCTCAAAGGATCAGGGGAAAGAGCTCTTTTTGGTTTTTTTTTGTTCCAAACAATAATAAAAAGGCATACATCTCTTTAGCAACTCTTCATTTTTGCTGTCAGAATGAATGCAGATGGATTGGGGAAATGAAGGCTCGTGTGAGTAACAGAGCAAAGTTACCCACTGCACAGTGAGGCTGACAAATAAGTTACGTGGCCGCTCCTTTATTTTATCATGAAACGTTCTTAGATAAAAAAAATGATGTTAGAACATCTATTTAACCGGATTTTAAAAGGAAAGGCCACGTGTGCTGCATGACTGAGCTGCAGCCCTGTCTCTCTCATGGGCAGATGTGAGTGCTGAGGGGAGGGTGGATTGCAGGGAGTGGGGAATGAATGCAGGATCGTGGCATTCCTCCTTCAGCTGCAGCCAGGCAGTGCAGTTTGGGTCATCCTAGAGCTGCACTTGGGGGCTGAGTCACTCCTGTTCTCTTTTAGTGTTATCCTTCTTTAGGGATCCGATTTTAGTGGCTGCTTTCTCTGGGTGGGACGTTACCTCTTTGACAAATGAGTATCTGAAGCTGCTGAGATTTTGCTGAATGGTTAACCTTGTTGTAAATTTAATTTACACGTAGCCTCAGTTACTAATTACTGTCCAAGAAGTGTGAAACTCAGCAATATATTTTAATTTTTATGCATTTGTATGTTTTGTTTTTGTTTTTTTTTTTTAATTTGAGCCTGCTGAGTTCATACATCTTTAGAGATGACAAAGTTCAACCAAAGTGGTCACACGGAGAGAATTAAGACAGTGTCATCTTGGCACTCAGGGTTGGTCTGCGCTGAATTTTTCTGGAGCTTTCAGATGGAGAGGAACCATTTGAAAAAGTTGCCTGAAGTGTCTCAGAGTTGGCAAAACCAGTGAGTTTTCTTTTGTCTGCGATGACATAATAATTTCATATAATGAAATCCTTTTTTCATAATTGGTGACATTCTTTACTACCAGCCTTTCTGTTGTCTCCTGTCTGGTGGCCCTGAGGTCTGTAATGATCATAATACCTGTCTGCCTCTCCTACCACATCTTTAACTCCCTTGGAAGCGGTTATAGCTCTTTTAAGTAGCATTAAAATAGCATCAGGAGGTATGAAGGGTTTATCTTCCGCACTCCTGTTTTCTGGAGGATTGTTCTGGCAATACCACTGTTGTCACTGAACAGGGTTTGACTTTTCCTGTACAAAAACCTTGATAAAGATGAGCAAATAGTCACAGTTTTTGGTACCTTTGCCCAGCGTCACAAGCAAGTGTATTTAAATGCCTCAAGAGTGTTTGTGTAAGAATCCCAGGCTGCATTTTGTAGTCTTGCATTTTAATGCAATAAGCAGGGTTTTTTTTTTTTTGTTTCCCTGAGGTTTTATTGTCGTGGAGGAATTTTTACATTCCTGCTGATGGAGAGTGGCTTGTTTGTTTAGCTGGTTAGAGGCCTCATAAGGGGCACTGTGGAGTGATAATCCTCCTGCAGGCAAAGAAAGCATCTCCAGGTTCTGCCCCATCACCTCTGACCTGTTCATGAGCTTTCATTTTCAAAGGACCATATTCTGTGCTAACACTGGAAATGGGAATACCGTGGCAGACACCATCAAAGACAAGCCACGTGGATCCTTGCAGATGGCCCTGCTCTGTTCTGGGTGTACCCAGCAGGGTTTCAGAAGACCTGTTAAGCTCCGGTTCTCTGCACACACTCAGGTGTTAATTCCTGTGACCTTTCCATAACTGAATAGGTGCAGTTGGGACTGGTGGGGTAAAACGTCTCTGCTTGCAGAGAAGTGTTGATCCATCACCTATTTGCAATGCTTAAAGATATACATGAGTAATATTCTCTTTAAATTCAGGTCTGGGTTAGATTTCCTAAAGGAAAAATAAAGCTGTATTGTGGTGAGATTCTTGGTGTAACAACACTGGTCCAAACTGGGCAGAAAACAAGGGAGTGAATCTGAAACAGTAAGAAAAAAGTTGGGGAAAAAATCTAACAAAAACTGTAACAAAAGGCTGCTGATGGGCAATTCCTGGAATGGTGCTGGGTTTGCTCTTTTTGGCCGCACTGAGGAGCTGGGAGTGTGACCAGGTTGAGTCTGACGGTGCAGAGCAGTGAGAAGTTGCCCTGGTAGTCCAGGAGAGAATTTGGGGTGTTTTTTGGGCACGAGCAGGAGGAGGTCGAGTCAGGCAGTGTAAAGCAGTGAGAAGTTGTTCTGTTAGTCCAGGAGAGAAGAATTTGGGGTGTTTTTTGGGCACGAGCAGGAGGAGGTCGAGTCAGGCAGTGTAAAGCAGTGAGAAGTTGTTCTGTTAGTCCAGGAGAGAAGAATTTGGGNGTGAGAAGTTGCCCTGGTAGTCCAGGAGAGAATTTGGGGTGTTTTTTGGGCATGAGCAGGAGGAGGTCGAGTCAGGCAGTGTAAAGCAGTGAGAAGTTGTTCTGTTAGTCCAGGAGAGAAGAATTTGGGGTGTTTTTTGGGCACGGGCAGGAGCAGGTTGAGTCTAACAGTGCAAAGTACTCCAGGAGAGAAGAATTTGGGGTGTTTTTTGGGCATGGGCAGGAGCAGGTTGAGGCAGAGGGCTGTGCCTCGCTGCCCTGCGGGTCAAATGCCGGTCCCCAGGACCAGACCAGGTTCCCTTTGGGGAACACACAGAGCTGCAGGTGGTGTTTCCTCCTGCACAAGAAGAAGGTGCTGCTCTTTCAGCCCTCCCCAAGCAATAAAAGACAATGCCAAGTGCTGGCAGCAAATTGGGATTCGTGATGAGCAGGAAACGTCTCTCCCTGAGCACTTTGCAGAGCTCACGTTTTCATTTGGAAGCAAGCAGAAGTAAAACAGCTTTCCCTGTCTGGTGGCTCCCCCTGAGTGACTGGGACCCTGTTAGGATATCACTGGGAACGTGGTTGTGTGGTCTGAACTGTTTTATCACAGTCAGCATTAATTGGTGTAAAGGAAAACAAGCTGACTTAATGAGTGCAGTGTCACACGCCGCGCCTGGCAGAAGGGAGGGTGGCAGAGCTGATGGCAGCGCGGTGCTGGTGCCTGGTTTGGAGGGAACTGGAGCTCTGGAGTTCTGGAGGATTCAGTCCAGAAACCAAATCCATCCTGAGCATCCTTTGCCAAGAAAAATAACTGGTGGAGCCACCGACCTCTGGTGACTTGAGTATGAAACGCTTTCCTTCAGAAGGAGAAGCATTTTATATAATACATGCCTGAATATAAATGACAGACATTTTATTAGGAAAGGAAAGCCTTTATTAAAATATAATGATCTACATTGTTTTTATGTAATCTAATGAATTACAGTAAAAGCCTGAGAAATGAGCTGGAAAAGGCAGAGTGCTCTCCCATGAAAGCGAGTTATGATAACCTTTTTGTAATTCTTTAACATGTTGAAAGAGTATTTCTACACAGACTTATTAAATTAAGCAAGGTCACCTTTTCATTTTATTAACAGAATTAGTTTGCCAGATCATGGACTTTGATTCTGAAAAATGTGGATGAATCATGCACTAACATATGTCAAGGAGAATATTGGTTGTAAAACGTTAAATCATTTTGGTGCACGTCACATCTACATCTTTGTTTTTACTGTTGAACAATTGTAAAAAAGAAAATGCTTAATTACTGCTTTTCACATTTGCATATTGATTGCATGTGCTTTAATAATAATGAGTGGATCCTGTCTCCTGACTGGGTCAATCTCAATCTGATATTTGCATAAAGAGAAGAAAATACTCTCTTTCACAGTAATCTAAAGTTCAGTTCCTTTGACATCAGTACTGAATCACTACCCTGAAAGGTTGACTGTAAATAGTGAAACTGGGCATGTGCTGCACATGGATTACACTCACCAGTGTGGCCCCAGTTCAGCAGAGCAGGAATAAAACTGACATCGTGACATGCAGGTTGCATTCCCAAATCTCTGCATGCACATCCAAGTATTTATACATAATATACACGAGGAGGAAAATTATATTTCTCGGACGTTGCATCAATTTAACACAAAACCTTGCTGTGGTTGTTTATCAAGAATTTTCGTAACCATTCCTAATTGAGACAAAAACTGGATATTTTTTTTATTTCTAGCCTCTTGGAATTGGTTTGTTTTCTGCCTTGGCCTCTGTCACCACCTGTGTTGCAGTGGAAGGGAAAGCATGAGCACCCGAGCCCTGGCTCTCTGCAGACAGGGGGTGGGCAGGACAGGCTGTTGTGGTGCTGCACATTGGGTTCCAGAGGCAGCTGTGCTGCTGGGCAGCTGTAACCAGCCCTCCTGATGTTCTCACATGTGCAGAAGCCCCTCCTGGTGCTGCAGGGTGCACTTGGCTTGGCCTGGCAGCCACAGAGCAGGTGACTTGATTACACTGAAATCAGGCAGAAAATGTCCTCTTCTGGCCACTCGAGTGAATCAGGCAAATTATCGAGTGGCAAAACTAATTCTGTGCCTTGGGCCATCAGAGCTGCCACTTCCTATAAGTCAAGCCTTCATTTAGTGTGAAATTGTTTTTTATTTTATTCCCTTCCATTTATTATGCTTATTCCAGCCAATCCAGTGGAGGTGGGCTGCCCAGCACACTGAAGCTGTTCCAGATGTGCAGCCTCCTCGTGCTTTGCTGGTGAAACAGGACTGTTCTCCTCCTAAGGCACTCCTGACTCTGGTCTGATATAGACATTTAAAGGAATATTTCACTTTTTTCCAGATGAGAACCTGAATGAGGAGAAGAGCTTGAATGTTGTTTAAAATGAAATAAAATGCATGTGGCTGAGCTTTCTCTTAAAAGCACAGTTCAGATGGATCAACAGTTTTAAGAACTAGAAATACATCTGCAGTGAATTGTAGGCCATTAAGGTTAATTTGGATGAGTCTGACAGAAAAAAACACTCCTTTGGAAAGCCCTGAATATTGTTTTCAACAGTAAAATATTGCCTTCAGTTCTGGCAGAAAGAGAGCTGAGAGCTGCCTAAAGCACTCATACAGGTGAGGTACCTTAGGCAGTAATTGGGTGTATAATTCTGTCCAAATGGCAATCCCTCGTCTGACTGTGCCCTCTGGTACACAGAATTAGCATCTTCCAATAAAAGAAGAGCAAAACATATGGAGCCTTTTATTTCAAGCAAAATGGAATCACAAAGAGTAATGAGGATAAAAAGTGAAATGCCTGTGGTGCTGGGCAAGGGGAGGTGCTGCCGCAGAGTGAAAGCAGAGCAGCAAAGCAGAAACAGCCCGAAGGCACCTCCTGTGGGCACCCCAGCACAGCCTTCCTCCATGGGGAGGGCAAAAATGTGGGTACCAGGTGCTGAGACAAAGGGGGAGGGAGCAGAGAGGGGGGTTTGCCTCCCCTTCACACGGGGAAGGTGGCAGGAGGGGAGCAGAGCTCTGGAAGGGCAGCCGGAGGTGCATGGTGTGATGGGTGCACTGCTGGTGGTGGCAGGGCCACAGCTGCCAGGTCTGGGAGGCACCTGAAGGAGCCTCTCTGGGTTGGGAGGTGTGGGAGTCAGTGGGTTATTTGGGCTGAGGACACCCTGTCGTTCAAATTCAGCTGCCCCAGCGAGCTTTGCCACCTTTCAGGGGTGGTTCAGAGGGCTCTGCTGGTTGGGTTTGGTGCTTCCCTTGCTCTTGGGGTCCTGTGTAATACATGGGTATGTTGAGCTCAGATTCTTTTCCTGAAATACACTGGATCAGTCTGTGTAAAGCTTCAGAAGGCTATTTCTGTGTTTGTAACTGGGGTGGATTGCTGGAAACTTGTCACCAGCATCTCTTTTTAAGCATCAAGGAAGTGTACCATGGATTGTTTTGGCCTTCCTGATTTGGAACTGCTTCGTTGAAATGTTTCATTACAGATACTGTTTCATCAGAGTAGCTTATCAGTCTGTATTAGCTAAGCATGAGCCCCAGTCCTGTTGAGATTCATGTTCAGGGATGGGAAGTTTTCAGTGTAGATTCTGCTCAGGACTATATCCTGGGAAGAGTGTTTTTGCCCATTGGTGTGGGCTCATCCTCCCCTTTCTGTTGTGTCTTTCCTGATCTCCACTTCTTGCATCATACTGCTCTGCCTTTCCTCTTTATTTGTCTGCCCTTGACTTTTATGTCCACACCACAATTTGTGTTGACCTTGAGGTTGCCCTCAATTAGCTGAGCCCTTCCAGTGCCGCGTCCCACTCCAAACTGCTCCACGCTGAGCTGCTGATGGAAAAAACCAGAGCCATCCCAGAAAATGCTCCGTGGCCCTTTTTTTCTTTTCCCTTTCCAGTTTATTTCCAGGCAATGAGGAGAAGGAGGGATACAAAAGAGCTGGAAAGGGGAATCAGTAAATCTCGGGGTCGCTTTGGATCGGTGTCCTGTGCTCGAGCCTCTGGCGTCTGTGCCACCTGCAGAAAGAGGAGGATTAGGAAAGGTTAGGCTGAGAGAGAGAAATCTCATCCCTGAAAGGTCACCAAACCTCCTGGGATGCAAAGGGTGGCTGCCAGGGATCAGAATTAGGAGTGTGATGAATGAATTCTGGTCAGGCAGCAGGTCAGGGTGGGCTCCTGCCCGACCCTGAGGAGCAGGAGGGTGTTGGGCAATCTCCTTTGGCTGTCCCCAGTCCACGTGGGGACTTGTTCTCTGGCCAGAGCTCAGTGCTGACAGCCACAGACCAACCTGGCTGTCCCCTGGCAGCTGGGGACTGGTCTGGTTGGTAGCCAGAGCTGAGAGGGTGCCTCGTGGTGTTGGCCCCTGGTCTCCTGGGCTGATTCTGCCACGTGTAACCTCGTTCTGCTGGGAATCCTCAGGTGGTGTTCTCCTTCCAGTTCTGATCTGTGGGGCAGCAGTGGTCCAGCTCTGCACTTGTGTAACTCCAGAACTGCTGTGCTGAGACAGTGATGATTGCAGTGACATAGGAGTAGTTTACTAAATGGTAAAAGTATTGCTGGTTTGGGGGGATTTTCCACCTGCATATTTTTAAAAAGTAGCCACTGCTTAATTGAGGAACTAGTTGGTCTTGATGGCGAGCTAATTTTCTGTTTTCCTGTTGTCCAGCTGAAGAGGGTCATACTGGTCTTCAAAAGAGTGGGTGAGCTGTGGCACGTAATGTCATCACTCACATAGTTTTGCCAGTACTGCAATATTTGTATCTTCTGCATCATCACAGTTTGGGGTTTATGCATCCGTGAAGTAACAAATGGAACTTCTGCAGTGGGTTTTGTGGGATGCCTTTCAGTTGGAGGGACAGTTAAATATCGTGGTGAAATGAGTTTCACAAGTACCAAGGGGCTGTAAGGATCTCTTTTAAAATGTGCTCAAGGAACTAGATGATTTCAGCCACATCTTTAAATTTTTCTTCAACTTTATATGAGTTTTGGTTGGGTGGTTTTTTAATGATTTGCAAAGCTGAGAATGCCTGAGGCTCATCCTGGTGGGAGGATGGCCCCTGGCAAGGGGGGAATGGATGCTCTGGGGTCTCCCTTGGGGTCTGCAGTGCTTGGGGTGTCCCTGGGTGCTGCCCCAGACCTGCTGTCCTGCTTCCACTGCTCCAGAACCATGCCAGCAGCTGGGTTATGCCTCGTGGGGACTGAGGAGGCTGGTTAGTCAATAGATGGGAGATGTTTGGATGGTGGAAGCTGTGCAGAATTGGGAGGCCACCAGGATTAGTCACGGCTTTGAAACCTCTCGCTCTGGACTTCAGGGCATTCTGCCCACGTAGGAGGAGTGAGAGCAGACCTGTGCAGTGGAACTGTGGACAGCTGTGGTAGATTCATTGAAGTTACAGCCCCTCAACATTTGTGTTCTATTTGGGATGTCACTTCCAGTAAGCTTTGCAGAAACGCAGTGGTGCAAACGGAGAAGTTTCAGCAAATATTAAACGTAACCATGAAGCCTTTTGTTCCTCATTAAAGCATTTCTTGATGTTTCCTGGTAGGTTTTCATCCAAACACTTGCTAATCCCAGAGCTCTGACAGGCAGGGCCTGCTGAATTAGGCCAGCTCCTGCTACAAATAGCTGCTGCACATGAAACAGTAATCATTGCTTTCCACTCTATTATTAGATTAACTTCGTAGGGATTGCTTTTTTCTCCTGTGAGTTGATGCATAAATGACATGCTTTACCCTCCAATAAATCTAACAGCAGAGTGGCTCTGACATGATGTTCATAGCCCTTAGTCCCATGACAGATTATTTTTGATGGCTGCAGAAGTTTAGAGCAGCTTGAAACCATTAGAATTTAAAGGCATCGTTGGCGTTTTACGGCGCAGCCGTGGCAGGGCTGATGTTGGTGCTGGTGTTGGCGCTGGCACTGCCCTGCCAGGGGCTGTGAATTGGGGCTGCTGATGCCCAGCTGTCCTGCAGCTCTGCTTGGAGGAGGTGTGCTGGTGCCCCATGCCTGGAAGTGTGGCTGCAGACAGCCCCAACACGTGGGGACACCGCGGGGCACACGCGGGGCGCCCTGAAAACGTCCCCGCCTGTGGTTCTTGTGAGCCTCTCTGAAGATTTGTGTGGTGCTGATGTTTTCCCCACTTTGCTCTGAGTCAAAGTTTGCGTTGTTGAATCGAGTTTTAGGAGCACGTACATGCTTTTGGTGGCATGGGAGGTTTTGGTTTTAGGAGCTTTGTTTTGTCCCTGATGGCACCCGGGTAAAGTTTGTGACACTCGCGGCTTCAAATCCAAGATGTTTATTGCAGTTTGTGTGTCCTGTGCACGAGTGGCTGCTCTGGGCCCTGGTTCTGCCCTGTGTTTACCTGTTGTTTCACTCAGCTGTCTAAAATGTGCTGCTTTCAGACCTAAGAGTCACAACTCTCAAACTGCCGTGGCTCAGGAGGAAGATGCACACTGATTTCCATTGATTTATGTGTGTGTTTGTACCTACCTAGAAAACATCATCTCAAACTGAGCTCTATAGATTTCCATAAATCTCTCAATAGATTTCTGTTCTGTGAGGTTTCTGAAAAAAAAAAAAAAAAAGAAGAGATTAAGACTTTTCCATCTGACAGCTCTGGTTTTGTATTCTGGACAGTGTGCTTGAACCTGTTTGTGTTGTGAACTTCAGCCCTGTAATAGGTATGTCAGGCAGGTTCAGGTCGATGAGTCTGCTGTGCAGTAGAGAGCTAATCTTAACACAGATCTACTGTAGCCTGACAGGTTTGTATTTGACAAATACCCTTTTTAAGGAATGCCATCACAGAGAATAAGCTGAAGATTGTATAAATGGTACATATTGTTGATAGATAAAGTTCTACAAAGAAAGCTTCAAGGTATTTGCTCTTATTAGGCTGTTCTTTTTTATTAAAAAAATAAATAAATAAAACAGGTGTTTAAGAGTTACGTGGGTTGAGTTCCTTGGTAAGTTGGTTTTGGAAATGGGTTCCAGTTCTGCACTTGTTGTGGCACAGGCTCCCTTTTTCTGAGCACTCTTTGCCATAACTCTCCCTCCCTGAGAACACAGAGAAGGACAAACAGATGTCTTTGTTAAATCTTAATCTCTGGAGTTTTACATATCAGTGTGTTTATATTATAATCTTTCCGGAAATAGGACTGATTTTGTTAGGGTAAAATACTTATGCCTTAAGAGGGGAATAATTAAATGAGATACTGAGAAGGCATTTGGAGTTTCCAGATGTGAACTTTTGCTACAGAACCTCGAGCACTGAAAGCCGTGCTCAGTAAGTCAGGGAAGAGAATTAATACTTCATGAACTCAGGCACGTTTTAAATTTGGTGTTATTAGAACACCTTGAAGTGTGATCTGGGTTGTTTAGAGAATTCTCCTGCAGGGGCTGCTCTCTGGGATATGCTGCTGCAGTGCCTGAGCTCAGGGAGGAGCAGCTGCTCCAAGCAGGGCCAGGCTGGTGGGCTCGGTGGCACTGGGTTCACCTGTGGGGTCTCCAGCAGCGACCTCTCCTCTCTCTCACTGTGGGTATTTCTGCCTATTTTGTGATCCTGAGTTTTTAAATGATGATGGAACGATGATCGGTTGGGATCTGTCTCACAGGACCTTCTGCAGATGAAATAAAAGGTGCTGACAACACAGGGAACTCACACTTTCAGAATCAGGCCACTTCAGAGCTGGGGAAGTCAAAATGAAGGGAACTGAGGATTAATCCATTGTTTATATCCATTTGCAACCTCCCAACATGTGGATTAAATCTTCTCTGCACCTGTAGCATAACATTTTCCTCATGCTCCAGAGTTGTACCTTAACTCAAAGCACTGCAGCTTTCTGATGACTTCAAAGACCTGAGAAACCAGAGTCAGGCTGAAAAATGCCGAAAGCATTTTATTGTTGGTAATTTTTAGCGTGGTGCATATTAAATGTAATACCCGATGAGTTTGGGAGGATAATCCACTGCCATGTGCAAGGACCATGCTTCATAAGTTATATACATCTTTAAGAACTGTTAACTTTTATAGAATTTGCTGCAACAAATCATCCTGGGAATGCTGCTTTGTACTTGTGTTTTCAATTGAGGCTCTAACATTTGGTTGAAGTGTCTTCTGTGCTTCCATCATCTCATAATTTCCTTCAGAGCAAAGAGGGAACAATATGCACGTTGGGTGGGAGGACGAGGGAATGCTAATTGAAACCATGTAATAAAAAGGTAATTTAGCAAAACTATTAGTTTTGGGGTTTTTACTATTTTAAACCTATTATTTTTAAAATTACATCTGTATTAAAAGGCTGTAAAACTCCACTCAGTGTCAGCACATTGCATCTTAATTCTCATTTTCCTTTGCATGAATAGTAAACTCTTTATAAATGGAGAACTAAAATTAATTGAATAAACTTCAGTTGAACATTTTTATGTTTCTGCTTGGATTAGAAAGAGCATATTGTGGCCTTTCTGCAGAACATTTAATGGTTTCTGTCATTGACCACACCTCGAAGGCAGCAGAGGAGAAAGTGCTGATGGAGGGAAAACAGACCAGAGAACAGAAGTTAATTGGGCCCTGTGTTTGTGGCTGTGATGGAGTTGCTGATGCAGTAGCTGTTGGTAGATCTTGGTTCTCCAGCCAGAACCATCTTCAGCAAGTTGCCTTCTCGGCCTGGCAGCCTGTGACTTGCAGCAGTTCAGCTCCTGGAGGTTGGGCTACAGGTAACTTATTTGGCCAAGTCATTTTTAAGCTGAATTGTGTCCTCCATGTGTAGTTATAGTGTGTGTATATATATATGTATTAAAAATTATTATTATATATTTTGTATTGTATATTTTATACATAAAACATACAATACAGTATAAATTACAAGAAAAGTATAAATAGATAAAATATTTATGATCTATAAAACATGCATTCTATTCTATTCTATTCTATTCTATTCTATTCTATTCTATTCTATTCTATTCTATTCTATTCTATTCTATTCTATTCTATTCTATTCTATTCTATTCAGGGGTCTTGGCAAGCAGGGAGAGTGTGTGAGTGTGCACCCAGAGCAGTGTTGACACAGCTCTCCCTGTGCTGTCCCTCCTAAGTGCTGGGATTACCTGGGCCACTGTTCTCTCAGAATGCCACGATGCAATCTCAAACCTAATACTCCAACAACAGTGCACTAATTAAAACTGCAATTATATTTTTGCTCAAACAAAACGACTTAATAAACATTATCACAAACTGTTTACCCTTCCCAAAAACAATTTATGCTCACTAATACAATTTCCCATTAAAACTGCTGCCAGGTAAATTAAAAACTCTTGAAATAGTAAGTAAGTGGGAAATTAATTCAACAGTTTAATCTAGAGCTAATAACAGTTGCAAGCTCAGAAAAAGATTGCTACAGCGGGGAGTTAATTAACAGCTTATTCCCCATTTGATAAAAGTAATCCACTCTAATTCCAGTGTAATTTACCTCAATGTAATATAAACCCACAAGCTGCTTCTGGTGCTGGTAATTATTGGCCTTGTCCTGTGGCCACGCTGACAGTGAAAGCCAGCAGTGTCTCAGCCAGGGCAGGCAGGCTGCTAAATGCCCCCAAATTAAAGGGGTGACATGGAAGGTGGGAAATGCAACCATCTCCCTTCAGCAGCACTGCCAGTGGCTGCCCCTCCTTCCTGCTGCCAGGTGGGCACTGCCAGTGCCCTGTAACCTCTGCACTGGCAGTGCTTGGGTGGCATTTTCTCTGGGTCACGAGTGGAACACAAGTTTGGAGCTCCTGGCCTGGAATATCACACTGGGATCATAAATGCAGTGTGGCTCTTCCCACCTCGGCTCTGCTGACAGCTGTTTTCCTTCTGTTCCTCTTCTTGGGGAGTCAAAACCAAGGATGAAGTTTGATGCATTCATAGAATCAGAGAATGGATTGGGTTGGAAAAGCCCTCTGAGATCATTGAGTCCAACCCTTGATCCAACTCCAGTCCCTTTCCCAGATCCTGGCACTGAGTGCCACGTCCAGTCTCAGTTTCAAACCCTCCAGGGACTGTGAATCCCCCCCTCTCTGGGCAGGCCATTCCAATGCCTGGTCACTCTCTCTGGAAATAATTCCTTTCCAATATCCAACCTAAATTTCCCCTGGCAGAGCTCCAGCCCTGCCCCCTTGTCCTATTGCTGGTTCCCTGGGAGAAGAGCCCAACCCCACCTGGCTACACCCTCCTTTTAGATAGTTCATATATAAATATATATTTATATTGATGCATGTACAGTCATCTGTTCAAGTACATGAGAAATATATTTTATTGTGAATTTTATGTGATCTCAGGATAATATTTTCTGATAATTATTTTGGTTTGCTCTTGAGCAGTCATGGTGCCTATTGCCAGGTGTTTTAGGTTGGTTTTTGGCTCTTGGGAAGCCTGCCTGGACAGCTTGCATGGTGTGCTCGTGGTACTCCTCCATTGCCACTGATTTTGGGATGTCACAGTAAGGATAAGGACAAGTTAGTACGCTATAATCACAATTCAACTTAAGCACATGAAACTAAATGACCTATTTTATCAAATGAATGCTCATACTTGAAAGAAAAATTGCGTGGCATTATGTTCACCTGTTGGTTATTAACGAGGGGGAGTGGTTTTGGTTTTCTGCTGTCACATAAAACGTTTGTTTGTGCAGTATTGTTGTACTTGAGTAACTTCCTTCTGGGAAAAGAGAATAAATGTCTGCTGGGACATGCTCCACTGGATGACAACTGCTAACAAATACATCTGATGTTGTAATTGTAGGGCTTTTAAAATTAATTCTAAGCAGAGGAAGGTTAAATGTTGAAGAGTTAACTTGGAAAAGACAAAGCACAGGTTCTGGGGTTGTGCTCTCGTGTCATCGTAAAGGTGTCAGTGCTGGTGACAGAGATGGAGACAGTGACTGACTGCAGGGAGAGCTGAGTTACAGATCTGGTATTCTGGTCACAAGTTCCACAAGAAATGTGACTTTTCTGGGGTTGGTGCAGAGGCAGACAGATGTTTAGAAGTGAATTACAGCTTTTAGCACCTGTGAGATACCTGCATGCCCCAGCTTTCCTGTTACTGCTGATTAGCTGAGGCAGAGGTTTTTATGCATAGGTGTGGTTCTTATTTACAATACTACTGATGTTGACTGCTTTAATACTAATTTTTAGTTGGACTGAGCAAAATCAGCTCTTGGGCAGGGAGTGTTTTCCCAAGGGGAGCTGGGCATCACCCCTCTCTGTAGCTGGTTTTTCTCTCTCCAGTGTGAGGATGGGCAAACACTGGAGCACCCAGGAGGGAGAGCTCCATCCTTGCACTCCTGAGACCCTCTCTGGACCCTGTCCTGGCCAGTCTGTTCCAGGGCACCCTTTCCCAGTGGGGTAGTTGGATTTCCATGATGTCCAGGAGTTCTTTCCCAACCTCAGCCTCTTGGTGGATTGCTTAAAGCACCAGTTTCTCCTCAATTTAATGGCAAGTCATTGTTTTAAGGTTTCTCTTTCAGGCTTTTCCCATCAAACCACATCAAGTATGATCTGTTACCTGAGAGAAGCATTGGAGAGAGTAGACTGAACATGTGAAATTACAGTGTTTTGGTTTTGATAGCAGTGCTAAGAACTCCTGGGAGAGGCTGTCAGGATCTGACTATACCTACACTCACACCATGCTACCCACTCCCACCTCAGTTATTGATGTACTTAGCAACAATCAGGTTTACCAAGTTTAAACTTAATTTACAGTTCTGAGTTTGAGAGGATGTTTTCTAATTGTTGTTGATAAACAGATCTTCAGTAAAATAATAATCCTGACTGCAGAGAATTTCCTGCTGAAATAGTCACCTGTCACTTGTATTTTGTCTATATAGAAAAATCTCTAGTATGAGTGATGTGATGCTTAAAATTCCATAGGTTGAGGATGGGAACCAAATGATGTCCAAGTAGACATGGCTGGAAATGAAGGAGCTTTTGGAGTGTGGGAGGTGCTGGTGGGCACATCCCGGGGGATCCTGGATGGGACAGACTCCCTTCAGCTGGTCGGTCACCCCCAGCCCCACAGTCACCCTCCAGGTGCATAAGAAGACCCCCAAGGGCACAGCTTGATGTGCATATGAGGCGTGGTTAAACTTGTTAGTGTCTGTAGAAAACTGTGGAAGAAGCCCAGCCATCAGGGCACAGGGTCAGCCAGCCCCTGGGGCCTGAGACAAGTATGTATTTCCAAAGAACAGACACCTTACCCCTAGCCCAGCTCTACTCCCCCCATTCCTGCCCTATTCCTTCCATCCCAGCCTGATTCCTTCTATTCCAGCCCCATTCCCCCTATTCCAACCCAATTCCCCCCATTCCAGGCATCCCAGTCCCATTCCCACTATCCCAGCCCCATTCCCCCCATTTCAACCCTATTCCTTCTATTCCAGCCCCATTCCCCCTATTCCAACCCAATTCCCCCCATTCCAGGCATCCCAGTCCCATTCCCACTATCCCAGCCCCATTCCCCCCATTCCAGCCCCATTCCCTCTGCAACCATTATTTTTCTCAACAAGTTTAAGTTTCCCATATTAGAAACCCCCAAATGTTGTGTGTGTCCACAACGGAGTGCAGACAGTCTGTCCACATCCCCTCTCCACATAAACAAAGCTGTGCCGTGTTCTCCGAGATGTTCCCCTCCCTGCAGTGACTCTGGCTCTCCCAAGAGGAGTTTCCCACTCAGTGGGGTGGGTTTGCAGCCTGTGGGTCGCACTGAGTGACCAGCAGAGTGTGGTCTGGGCTGGGAAATCCCACCGAGCCATCCCTGTGAGACGCTCCCACCGACGGGGTCGGTGTCTGAGGAGCACCTCCAGCCCAAGGACCCAGCTGATGGATAGCTCATCCCATGCCCAGTAAATCCCAACTGATGGACAGCTCATCCCATGCCCAGTAAATCCCAACTGATGAACAGCTCATCCCATGCCCAGTAAATCATCCCAGCATTTATTTATTAGTGCTGTTAAAAACTGCCCCTTTTCTCCCCAGTTTATGTGAAACTTTCTGCCTGTTGCTGCAAATGCCTTGCCCTTCACCCCTGTGGTCAAGCCCTGACCACTGTTCTTTCACCTCCCTTGCCCCCATGGGCAGATGTCCCCAGTGGCCAGAAAGGGCAGGTCCTGACCCAGAAACACAGATGCCATCAGTGCTGGTGGGGTCTGGCAGGGACTGGCATGTGGGCAGGAGGGTTTCAGAGCTCAACAGAGAGCAAAGGGATTCAACCCGTGGCTCATACACGACGAACTCTCCAGTTTGCAGCCCCTATAACGTCATTTATTTTCTTCTGCCCATTTTGTCTGGCCTTCCAGACAACTTCCATTATGCTAATGTAATTAATACACATTCTAAAAAGCAGGATTAGGGCAGTTTATTTCAGGAGTGTCTACTTTGCTTTTCCCTTGCGTTCTTTCCCGTGCTGCCATTCAACACTTCCCAACTCGTGCAAGAAGAACCTGCTTTTCTGCAATTCTTTCTGGCAAAGAAGGGCTTTCCTGTATTTCTCTGCCTCATTGACTCTCCATCTCATTTAAAAATCTTTGCTGAAAATACATCTTTTTCCCCTTGTGTGACCCTCATAATTTTTATCTCTCTCTGCTGTTATTTTAGTATGTAATTTTACTTTTAAACTAGCTGATGGCCCTTCATTTGAGAAAGGGCAGTCAATAAATTCTGTACTGATTGTGGATATTCTTCATCATATTTTTGTGTTTCATTGTCCAGACTGTAACAGCTGATATATATTTTGTTGTACTTTTCCACCTTCTTTCAAGTATCATTATTCTTGGCTTTTAACAACTGAAAGAGAACTCAATCTTTTTCCATGAAAGAGGGAGAATGAAGGACTGAACCTCTACCTGCTAAATATCATTTATAGCAGGTAATGGCCTTGCTGAGGAAACAGAAGCTTGAGCAAACTCCACATGGGTTCAGCAAAGAAAGTGACTGGTTTTCCTGAACAATTTTTAGCTCATGTCACTAAATCATCAGCCAGCACCTTGTAGAGCTACTACACTTCTCCCAAAAACCCATCAAGAACTTCTGAAATCACTTTTTTGTGATAAGAAACCTTTTTGGGGAGAACTTTTGTAAAAGCTTTAACAAGAAAAGGTTTTTAGACCCCTCTTTATTCTTTTCCCAAGGTGTGAGGGGAATTTCTCAATATTCTGGTGACTACAACTGCAATTTATAGTTGACAGCAAGTTTGCAGGAGTGAAAGATCCCACCTGCAGTAAATGTGGGCAGTTCTGGTGACACAGGAGTGTGTGTATGTAGGTAATTAAGCATAAATTATACTGTCCTTTGCTCTCCTGTGTATACAGGTACTCCTTGTAGATCAGTCCTGTGGTCTCATTACGTGCTAATTAATTTAAAAAAAAAAAGGTAGGACTGAGCAACTTCTGGTGATTCAGATAATTCTTCTACCCATGGAACTCCAGCTTTTTTGTCATCGGTTGTGTTGCTTCAGAAACATCCCTGGAACACGTATGATGAGAAAAGTTTGTCTCAGTGCAGTTTTATGGAGGTTTTAGAAGCAATTTAGTATGAAATATCTCCTTAAAGAGCAACCCCCCTGTGTGAGTTGCTTTCCCAGCTTTCAGGAGTGGCTGCTGCTGGCCCATCTTCATGCTCTCAGTGGAGAACTCAATTGTGATGTGTGAAACTCTAGGGAACATACTCTTAGGTCATCTGGAAGCAGGAATCCAGTTTCAAGAAGAGTTCATTATGGTCTGAGGGATGGGATGTGCATCCTGCTGCTGGTGCAGACCCATTCACCTCCTGCCCCAGTGCAGGCCACCAGCAGTGGGCTCTCCAGGGAGGATAAAGAGCAGGAATTCCAGGTAGAAGGCACTGTTCCTTGTGCCAGCTCAGCTCATCTGCCACCACGTGGAATTGGGATCATCTTGTTTGTCACCTGCCACTGCCTGGAAGTGCTGTGGGGGGAAAAAGGGCTAAATAGCCATGGAGTTTATGGAGCAAAATTAGGGGAATTCCATTTCCTGAGTGGTCTATGTGCTGTTAAGGCAGTGCTGGAATATTATTTAGAAGCCTTTCAATTATTTCAGTGCAGCAATTTCTGAAGAAAAAGAGCAAGCAGTAACACATTATTGGCGAGGGAATGTCCTCAGCCAGCCAAAAACAAACACAAGGAGAGACTACCTTGCAGTCTGAAAATGCTGATTGCACTGTCTGCAAAGCCAACAGCAAAAATAGGCTTGTTTTATTTCTTATTTTTGGTAAACAGCTTAATTAATGACTATTTCCTTGGCCAGTGCTGTGCCTGCAGCGTTGCAGATGAATGTGGCACGTTCTGCCCTTGGAGCTCCCCAGACCCTGAAGCTGACACTCAATTTTGTAAATGTAAACCAGCAAGAAGTTATGGGACCTTTTCAAACTCCTTAGCAAATTAAAAGGGCTGCTCTTACAGCAATAAACATTATTTAGTAACTTTTGAATGTACTGCCCAGTAAATTGTATCATGAAACATGTCATTGTACCTGGAGAGGCTCCAGCAGAGCCAGATTTGGTGGCAAATAACCCGTGCCACTCTGGTTGGGCTTTAAAGATGACCTTGCTGATTGAACAGCAATTACCATTTGCAGTTTGATACTAAAACTGGTCCCTGAGCTGGAATTCCAGTAGAGTTTGGTAAGGACTGTCCCAGGAGTGAGCTGGGCACAGCCTGACCTGCACAGGTGAGGTTTGCAGGAGATGTGCAGAATTCCTGAGCATATTCATTGAGGAAATATGTTTATTTACTTAGTCTAAGTTTCAAGATATTTGACAACTTCTGTTTCTATTTTCAAAGTATTAACATGGTGATTCCTGATGAAGTAGCTTTCATTTCTCTAGGGTAGCATGGGCAAGGCTGGAAGAGGAAGCAAGTTGCTATGAATGCAACAGTGCTGCTCTCAGAATTGAGGTTGAACTATCCAAAAGTGTCTTCAGCTTGGTGATAATACTGTTTGCAGACTCCTAAAAGTGGATAGCCAAAATATTTATTTTAATGTGTATTTTTATTAAACCAGACAGCATTATTACTGCCACAGATTAAAGACCTGTAATGTGACTTTAATACTGTTATTAGGTGTTAATGTCTGAGGAAGTTCTTTGAAGATGAAACAGTTCTCATTTGCTTCTCCCCATAATGACTCCTGATGTGTCAGGGGACAGGAGACAGCTTGGCATCTTTTCCTCCTGCTCAGTTTGGCCAAATCAAGACTATGAGATGACAGTTAGTCCCCCTGTGAGTAAATGCAACTGGAAGTTGGGAGTAAATCCAGGGGAAATCCAGTGGGACAGATCTCCCCCTCGTTCTTCTGTTTTCTCTACATAAGATAAGAACAGGCAGTAGGTTGTCCAGTTTCCAAGATTTCCAGTGGGAATGAATCATTATGGATTTGTTATTTCCACAGTTTACATCACCCCTTCATCCCATCATTGGGCATGTTATGCTCATTATACTACAAGTTCTTTCAGGATGGGAAAAGTAACTCATTTCCTGGAGAGAATTTGTTTTCTGCACTTCCAACTATTTTTGCTCAAGAACAAAAACACTTAATCATCTGGACAGAAGTAAATCAGTGCTGTCTCAGTAAATCTGGTGACCTGTCTCAGTTGTACAGATGGAACCTGGCTTATTAGTATGTACTTAGGAGTATGTCTCTTTACCCTTGGTTAAATTGTTCAGGGCAGGTTTTTTCCAAGAGCTTTCATGGAGTAGCTTAAATACAGTTTATAGCAAATAACAAGGGGGACATATTTTAAAGTGATTCCAGATTGCATTTTGATAGAATCACAGAATGTTGAGGAGTTGGGATGGCCCCTAAAGATCATCTAGTCATGACCCCCAAAGTGTTTCCATCTTACGGTCTCACTGGAAGACTCTAAGTCAGTGTTTTGCTTGTGACAGCAGAAGCTGCAGATGGATTTGGCACCTCTGTTGTCTCTCACTTTGCTCAGCCTGGAAGGACTTCCCAGCTGTTGGGTAAGGAAGTGAACATACTTGCATCCAGCATTTTTGTCTGTGGCATTGATGGGACTGATTGTCTGAGGAGGACCAGCAGGTGTGTGAGGGGCAGAAGTGGAGCATCCCGAGTGTGCCCTTCCCCAGGGGTGGGCACACAACCCTCCCGTGCCCTCCAGGGCTGGCTGTGGTCCTGCTGCTCCTCTCTGTGCCCCTCTTCTTCCTCGGGACCATTCCCACAGTTGCAGAGAAAACAAAAGAAACCCTCCCCGTGCTCATTTTTGCTCTCTGGCTGTTATTTTGTAAAAGGTGCAGTTATTGATGTCTCCACAGCAGATGGTGTGATCCCATGGTGCCTCTTAAAAATGTGATATATAAGCAACTACCTCAGTAGTTCAGTGTTCATCATATAAATCAGCCTTATGATATCCTCCTCAAGCTGGGCCTTTTGTATTCCTACGAAGGACCAAATTAATCAAGCACTATTTTACTTAATTTTTGCTGCAAATTCTACTGGGTTTTATTAGAAATTATTTTTATCCACAGATGCACTCATGCTTTTTAATAAGTTCTTTTTCTTGCACCAAACCAGACATGGAAGGTTATGAGGGTTTTATTTATTTCACTGTGTAAGAGCGCACAGGATGTTGAGCCCACCAGCAGAAGAGGAGGAAGACTCGAGGGAGAACTTTGTTTATCACACATCCAAATTAGTTGTATGTTGTTCTTCTAATTGGTTTAATTGTAATTTTGTTTTGGTCTGTCATTGAACACATTTCTATATATTCCATATAATGAAGCTTTCTGATTTTTGAGCTGCTTTTGTTGGAAATTCCAATAGCAGCAAATTCCACAGTTGACTCTGCAGGTAAATTCAGACCTTCTGTGGGAAATCTGTAAAAAGCCAAAGGGAAATTTGTGCTGCTGGACAGTGAAAAGGCTGAGACCAGGACCTGTTTTGGTGCTGTTTAAATGTGCTGTCTAATTAATCCTGTGTGTTTTTATGTCCTTCAAGAAAAAGAAGGGATGTGCAGAATAGCAAATGTTCAGCTGCTGAAACAAAGCAAGGTTTTCATTGGAGTTTTATGGGCTTAATGTCATAAGAGTAGAGAAGTGAAAATATTCGTGGTTTCAGGAAACATAGAAAGTTTCCAGGGACTGGAGAAATACAACTAATAGGAGAAACAGGAACTGGATTCCATATTTTGTTGACTCCAGACAGCTGCTTTCCACTCCCGGTTCCTTCCTCCAATGCGGCAGGAACCATCAGTGAAAAGGACATAGCGCTTCTGTTCTTCTGGCAGTTGATTATATGGTGGAGCTTCTTCAGCTCGATTCGCTGGTTCTTCTTCTTCCTCATCTGCCAAACTGAAGTTCCCACCTTCAGGCCAATTTGTTATAATCTCCAAAATTCCAGGACGATTCGAGGTTCCCATTCGGACACTCTGAGTAATCAAAGCAATCCATTTGCTCCATGTAGCATCGGTGGCATGATGCGTAACAGGTACTTTTCCCTTGAACATCCAACTCAGCACTGGGAGTCGAGGTGCCAAGAGGAGCTGTGCTTCTGTGCCAGTCACTTCTGAGGCTGCTTGTGTGCCTTCATATGCTGCTAGGATTTCCTTCTCCATAGGGGTGTAGTTGGCTTCAGATCCTCTGTAGCTTCGGCTCCAGAAACCAAGTGGTCGCCCTCGTGTCTCACCAGGCACTTTCTGCCAGAGGCTCCAGGANAGGAGCAGTGAGTGCCTTCCCTCCTCTGTCGGCAGAGACAGCAGCTCTCAGCCAGGCCTGAGCTCAGAGAGAGAAGCCGAGGCCTGAACTCCGAGAGCTGCCGGCTCCGTGTGCACCCCACAGGCGAGAGAGAAGGAGAGGGGAGAGACAGGAAACTCCCTCCTGTCTTTATACACCTGATTACGTAAGGGAATGATATGGAATACTGCCTTGGTTTTGTATCCCGGTTTCTAGGGAAGGCCTACAGAAAAACTACCACATCAACAAATTGTTGAGAATGAAAGCATGTATCTTTATATATGTATGTATGTGTGTGTGTGTGTGTGTGTAGTGCTTCTCCAAATTGCTTTTTCTGTGTTTGTGAAAAAATGAGTTGGCTTCTTAGAAGTGTCTTATTTCTCTGTCCATTGCTGATCCCTGTGGTTCCAGGCAGGCATTTTGGAGCATCCTGTTTGCAGTGGGTGGCTGACTCCTGGCTGGCGCTGGGAGCTGGGGAGGATGGCAACGAGAAGTTTGCAGCTCAGCTGAAGGTGGAAGGTTTTTGGTGGCAGGAAACTGAGGTGCTGAGAAACAAAAGAGGGTCTGTCTGTGGTGTGTGGAGGGTCTTGCAGGTGACTTCAGGGCACAGAGGGAGGAGCAGACCTGTAATATTGGAGGCTGGCACAGGTGAGGCACTGCTGGGTGCGTTCACAGACCTGCAGTGTCCAGGTGGGCTCAGCACACCACACTCACTGCATCAGCAGCAGAAACGTGGTACAGCAAGTAATAAATAATAAAAAAAGGTGTAAGAGGCCATGTCCTGCCAACAGAAAGAGGGGGGGAAAGCCTCTGGTGTTTCCCCTTTTTAGGAAATAGTCAGCATGGAGAAGGACTGGATGAACTCTGGCTTGGTTCCGTCTGTGGCTGGATGCTGGAGAGCAGATGGCTGAGGCATCTCGTGCCTCTGTGTTGAGAAGGGTCTTGTGGGCAGTGAAGTTCATGGCAATGTCCTCTGGGTTCCCTGTGGGGCTGTGGGCAGGTGTCTCCTTCACTGCAGGGGAGTCCCTGGCCATGTACCTCGGGCAGGTCCTGGCTCTGTGTTGGTTCTTCACCACTGCTGCCACACAGGGACAGGAGGGTTTGGAAGGAAGGGCAGAAGGTTCTCCCTTCTGTATAATTTCTGGAGAGTTTCTGAGGCCAAGTGTTTGCAGAGCTCAGCCTCAGTCTTTTCTGTGGTAATACAGTTTGTGGTGTAAGTCCTTAGTTTTCCTCCAAACTCTGCAAAGGCAATTTTGAGCCTTGGGTTGAGGCATGTCCTGGTTTTTTCTGAGGGTTGAGCTCCTGGAACTCCTTTGGAAGGTTCGTGTAGCCTACAGAGTGGTTTATAGGTTTTTGCAGTGCTTCTGATGGCTAATGATAATTCATTTTTTGTAACAATGGTAATGATTTCAGCCCGTTGCTTTAATGAGTGTTGTCTCATCTTTGGCCCTAATTAAGCAGGTTGTCTTCTGTTGGCAAACACCATCATTGCTGACAAATCAGAAAGTAATAGTTTGGAGATTGTAATCCATTCCTCTCTTACTAGTGTTTCATTTACAAATGTGGGTGTCCACAAGAACTGTGAAATAATGTGGCAAAAGGATCCGACACACGCTCTGGGCTGGGGACAGACACTTTTACTTGTTTTATTGGAATAATTCCCATTCCTTTTCTCAGTGCTCTGCACTTTCCCTAAAGTTGCCTGCTGGGAATACCAGTGCTCCTGATTTCAGAGCCCCAATGGATAGTAACTCCTAAATTTGCCTGTGATTAGGAAGGGACAGTCCTGAAATTGTTCATGTTCATCTGGCAGGAGCAGCAGTGTTTTAGGCTTGACCTGCTTTTGTGGCAGTAAGAAAAAAATCTGGCCAGATACTTAGGATGTTTTCCCAAATGTTGGTACTTGTTAAAGTCTTACCAAACTATTAAAGCCTCAGGACTTCAACCAATTCGTTTTAGTCATGATATGGCCTGAAGTTGAAGTACTTTATAAAAGCTAAACAATGCCAAATGCATTTGGCTGAGATCAAACCCCAAATCTATTTGTTCTCTTTCATCTTCAGTGTTCCATTTCCTAGGAGTGTGACCTTAGTCAAACATCTATTAAAGTTTGCTTTTGATCTTACTCCCTTTAAAAAAAAATAAAATAAAAAAGGAAAACCAGAAAAAAGTCAATCTTTAAAATTTTCTCCCCGAGACAATCACACCATTGTGTTTTAATGTTCCAGCAGCGTGTGAGTAAATAGGATTCTCTGATGTATGTGATAGAACAGTGGCTAAATGGGACAATCCTTCTTGAGTCAGAGACAGGAATCAAAAGGGAGCATTCTTCAGGAGCTGTTAACTGGAAAAAGGCCTGCAGGTCACTGGGAACACCTGAACTGGGCAGTGTGCTGGTTCCTGGGGCCTTTGATGAGGACGCCTTGTAATTTGATAGCAGGGAGCTGTTCATTTGTAACCCCAGTTTCTCTTCACCAGTCAAAGCTGCCCAGTGATTAATCAGTAAAAAGGTTAATTTTCTTCTCAATTATGAGCAGGTTGGGGGCTTTTTTGAAAGAAATAAGGGCAAATTATTTTTTTTTTTCCTAAATGGAATATAAATATGTTTCTTGGTGATCTGCAAGTCCCTTCCATTAAGGGAGCCTGTCTGACCCCCACTGTTCAGCCCCATTGGGGTGAGTGGACTTAACATTATACTGAGAAATAAAATGACAATTAGTTAGGGTTTTTGTTTAACAGTGTGAACTGAACAAGTACTAATTATCAAATCTAGTTTTATCAATGTAGTGCTGCTGTAAGGGAAATGTCAGTTAGGGGGTTTAGGAGATAAATACTGAAAAGATTTGTTTAAAAGAAATACAGAAGAAACAGAATTTGTCTTTTTGATAAATGTTTCAATTGACGGATGATTCACATTGTAAACTACTGAACCCAGAGCTAAATGCTTACTGGGAATGCTTTGGAATATTGCCTGGATAAGTTTATAATAATATATAATACTCAAAGCTATCTATGTGGGAAAAGGCCTTAAAGTAGACATAAAGCTCTGAGCTCTAAAAAGATAACTGCAAAAAGTACAGTATTAATCTGGAGAAGTGGTTGAGGACTGCAGGGTACAATAATTATAATGCTTGCAAGATGTTAGTTATGTAATGCAGTGTTCTGGCAAAGCAAGATGAATAGAAACCTGCAGTATTTTTCTGAATTGGATAAAAAAATTCAGTACATCTTGGACATAATTTGTATTAAATAGAGTTATATTTTAAAAGTACATTTAATTAATTTCCATTACAGTGGTCTTGAGAATCTATTTTAAAATCTGAACATACTTTGACTACTGAAATAATTGCACAAAACCTGAGCTAAAAATGTTTGTTGCCATAGTTCTAGAAGAAATGAAACTGCTCAGTAAAGACCAGTAGAGTTTAGCTGTAAAGATTTGCAAGGGCAAAGAGAATATTTGCATAATTTTAGATTACCCAGTGTTTCAACTCAGTGGCTAAATGATTCCTCTCCTCCTCGAGCCTGTCTTTGGCTTGGAGGCTGCAAGTTAATTCAGCTTGACCGATGAGCAGAGACACATCCTTTAAGATTTTGAAAATGGTGTTGTTCATCTTCTACCTGTTATTTTTTATTCCCCACCTGGAACAAGAAAATAAGCTCCCAGTGATGGTCTCAGCTTTGAAAAATGCCCTTTGCCTGGCATGGCATAAAGTGGAAATAGCTATTCTGGCATAACTTCATAAACAAAGGTGATACCAACCTGTTGGGACTAAATTCCTTGTCTCCCCTGCTCTTTGGGTAAGTAAATGTGCATGAACAAGCTCAGCAAAACTGTATGAAAGTGACTTAAACCTGAGAGATCAGAAGGATCAGAAGTGGGACGTGCTGGAGGGATGCAGAGGAGGCACCAGAGCTGCAGTCACACTCCGTGTGTGCTCAGTGGGCATTCATTCCCACCCCAGAGGGAGACACAGCTCTTTGTGTGTCCCTTCTGTAGCTCCACCTTAAACCTGCCTTCTCCAGCCCCTGGGCTGCCTCCTTTGCCCTTGGCAGTGTTGGGATCCCACGTGTCCACCACCTGCCCACATTGGTGTCCAAAGCAGCAGCTCAGCTCTCTCTGCTCTGATGGCCCCTGGATTGCTGTCCAAACCCTGCTGGAATTGGAAATCAACTCCCCTAAAACCCCTCATTTGCTCCTGGAATAGAAGAACTGCTGTGCCCTGGCAGTGCCCCATCACCACAGGATCCCTAAACCAAGCAGTCCAGGGACTCCATTGCTGGGGACTGTGTGAAGCACCAGGCTGGAAGTGTTCTGGATGAAGGTGGTGTTCCACTCTCCTCATGGAAAAACAAAAGCTCAAGATGCTTTATTGTGTCAGAAGTGTATGAAGAGATCATGAAGTAGCAGCAGTTGGAAGAGGTGGAGACCCAGAGTCTGGTTCTTGCTCCCCCAGGGTGTTACTTCATTTTACACTGAATAATTAATGGAATATTCATATGGGAATTGGCTATTCCAAGGACAGGAAGGTCATGTTGCTGCACTATGTGCTGCATCTGTTGTCAGCCTGCTGGTGACTGGAAATGTGGCAGGTTCTGCTTGAGTGGAGAGCCCTGAACACCATCCCCAAATATTCCTCACTGTGACTGAGCTGTGGTATTCCAAAAGATCTGAAAGCACTACTATTTTGCCTTAATTCAACAGCCAGACCTGGAAAGTGGCTGTAAATCTCAGAAGAATATTCCAGGAATTCCCGTTCCTTAGTGGGGCAGCTTTCAAACCTGAGTCACTTGAGGTTGTGTTCATTAAATGCCATTTGAAGGGCAGAGCCTGAGCTCCCTCTTTTCATTGCTTTGGTGATTGTGCCTCAAGGAAGCACCACATTCCTGTGGGTTTTTTGACCTGGCCACAGATTTCTCAGCCTCAGGTAACTCCAGCAGTGGTGCTTGTGTGATCACAGCACCCAGTTCCTACTCTGGCACAAAAAATACCATGTAGGGAATGTTTCTACAAAGGTGTGTAAACGGAGCTTGGCTCTAATTCTGCCACCTGAGGTGGCTCCAGTTGCCACCCCAAGCGATGGTCTATCCTAAATAATTTTGCTAACAAGAATCTAACCTATGCAAACAGTTCCATTGATTTTTTTTATTGATTGCAGAGGGGTTGCTCAAAACTGGGGGGTTGCAGTGCCCATAGAGAAGCAGAATTGTGTCCTTTGTTAAGCACTTTTTCTGTGCTTTCTGTGAGCTCAAGGAGCACCAGCCTTTCCCTCCTTTTAGCCAGTGCAAACCATACCTCAAACAATCCAGGCTCTTGAGCAGTGCTGGTCCTGACAGGGAGCTGAGGTTTCATCTGAAATGCTGGAGCACCATGAATTTATGGAACTCGGGGCTCCCTTGGAATCCTTGCAATATACCATTTAAAGACTGTGCTCTGAGCCAGCTGGGTTGTGGCTGAGCTGTGCCATCCTTCACAGAACAAGCCTTTGGGTGGTATTTTCCAGCCACAAGTAGGAAGTAGCTTGAAATCACTCCTGCAGATACCTTTATTCTCAGAAGACCTTCTAACCCAGTTAATTTTACAAACTCAAAAGAGATTTGTGCCAATTCCAGGTAAGCTTTCAGCCTTTTTGGTACTTAGCTGAAAGCACCTCCAAAAACTTGTGCAGTTTCCCCTTCATTGCTGGTTATGGACAAGTTCTTTAAAGCCCAGAAGTTGATTTGATGGGAAAGGAATAAGCATGGAGAATAAAATAACAGCAGTTAATTCTGATTTCAGGTGGCAGCACGTGCACCATGGCAGACTATTTTGGTTATAAGGGAAGCTGCAGCATGTCCATGATGAACATGAGGACTGTTAAATTTATAGAGTGATGACTTAATTTTAGGTTCCCAAGAATCCAAGTGTATTCCAAACTGGATAACAAAGTCCTGCAAAATCAAAAGCCGCTGCTGATGAAAACAGCCCTAGATTCTTTCCTGAAGCTTCTGAATGTTTAGCACTTTGGAGTTAATATTTTTTCCCCATAAATGGAATTTATTTTATGTGTTGCTCTCAGGTAATTTAACACGTTTCTGGTTTAGTTTTTTAATTTTTCAAGTCCTTATCTCAAAGAATTGAAGTCTTTAGGCTGTGACAGCATTGTGAAAGTGGATAGTTGGAGAGTTTGGGTGATTATGAGCATTAGTTTAACTTGTCTTATTCTTACTGGAATCAGAGTCCCAATGAATGAATTTGTCACTCTTTTGATGTGGGAAAACTGTTTAAATACATCCCATGTTTTAAGTTTCCATTTCATGTTGAAGATCTTCACTGACACAACTACAACTGCATCAGATACTCACCAGGAGCGTCCAAGTTATAAAGTGATTTTTTCACCCATAATTCAGTGTCTGCCACGTGTGTTCCATCTCCTGAAACCTGCACATCAAAAGTGGGCTGGTCACTCAGATCTGCAGAAGAAGGTAAAGGTCACAGCAGTGCTACTAAAAGTATTACACATTAAAGCCATGACAAATCATTCTCATGGCACAGACTGTAAAAAAGAGCAGAAAATGTCACAAAATTAATCAATTCTCCTGAGACACACTGGAAGAATGAAGGCAGAGAAAGTAAAGTAACCCTCTGGGTGCTTTTGGTGGTTCTCATTTCAATGTTTCCCTCCAGCAGGGAGTTGTGTTTGACACGAGGCTGCCTTTCTGGGGAGGAAGTCACCTGTGAAATACACAGCTGGGTTGTGTCAGCTTGAACATGAGTGCTCATCCTACAGATTTAGGCACAGATTTGGGATTAAAATTCCTTCCCTTCAAACTGTGAGCCCTTTGGGTTTAGACCCA
The DNA here is from genome assembly GCA_013399695.1 of Formicarius rufipectus. Taxonomy (NCBI): domain Eukaryota; kingdom Metazoa; phylum Chordata; class Aves; order Passeriformes; family Formicariidae; genus Formicarius; species Formicarius rufipectus. Next base: position 249,460 of record VXAU01005349.1, read on the forward strand.
AAATCTGACAGCTCTTGGGTCATCATCTCGTGGTGTGGATGGAGGGTGTGAAATACCTGAGGTACAGGGGCTTGATGGACAGGTTAAAAATGTTAAAAATGCTTCCAGATGGAAGTCAGGGAGGTCAGGATGAGGACAGAGGTTACAGCTGGTCTGAGAAGCCAAAACAATCGAGGCAGACACGGGGTGAAAGCATCTGGAAAGCAAACTCTCCCCATATTTCAAGTGAACACCCCAGTTGGTGAGTATCACGACTTTGCTGATGCCTGAAGACATGTGCAGTCAGGGCCTGATGAGCTGTTTGTCCTGTGAATTGTTCCACAGAGTGGCAGGGATGTTTTAGCCTTGAAAGGTTTTACTCTTGTTGATGCTCACGTGAACTCCGGCGTGAGATGGTATTTTAAAACCCCGCTCAGGGGAGCAGGCACACCATGGCAAACTGAAACCACCAGCACTGCAGAGTGGAGCCTCCAGAAGTTCAGGAATGTTTGTGCAAAGCTGATTCTGATCCCTGGAGCATTTGGGAAGCCTTTCAATGCCACTGCCACACGCTGTGGTTTGCCCAGCAGGACGTCCTGGGAGTCTGTGTTGGTCTGTCTGTCTGTCTGTCTCTGCTGCAGAAAGGAAGGGGTCAGAGGGAATATTCAGTCTCTCAAGACTTGACTCAGTTTGGGGCTGACTGGAGGTTCCTTGTGGAGGATTAAATCTTCTCAGCTCCTGACAAATATGCATAATGTTTGTTTTCTCTCCCCCCTCCCCCCAAATAGGATTCTTTTGCAATAGTATAAATTTTTGGACATTTTAAAGTGTGATGGTACTTAACAGTTTTAGGCCACTCAAAATTTTTAGCTGTTGTCTGAAGTGTTTTGTAAAGATCCTCTCTAGTGGTCTCTCAGATTTCATTAAGTGAAGGTCTTTAGAGACCCCCACACTGGTTTGGGTTGGAAGGGACCTGAAAGCTCATCCCGTTCCACCTTCCACTAGCCCAGGTTGCTCCAAGCCCCATCCAGATAAAGCAAAGGGTCTTTATTTTCTCTTTTGCTTTGATCATGTAGCATAAGTATTGTATAAATGCTGCCAAATTTTCTACTGTAAAAATCAATTCTTGCTGTTGTTTGGGGTGTTTTGCTGTTGCAACGTGGGAAAGCCCATATTTTACAAGTATGGTTGTGCTATCAGGACAACTGGCTGCAGGTGTAAGAACAGGTCAGAGAAGCTCCACTGCTGTGATTCATTTCTTAGCTCTTGACTGCATTTCACCTTGGCAGTGTCAGGTGGGTGTCAGATGGATTTCAGCCCGGGCTCCAGAGTGTCCTCCTGGACTGGTGCTCCTGGTAGAGCTGAGCCCCATCCCCTGCCTGCAGAGCCCAGTTCCTCACATGGTCCCTGCCCTGGTGGATTTTTGGGACCAACCCACAGAGGTGCCAGGGTGTCTCTGAACAGCCACTGAAAACAGAACATTCACTAGAGCTAAAACTTGCCTGCATTTCCAGTCGAGTCAGTTTGCAAAAATGACAACAATCTGCACTAATGGGACAGATGAGTTTGGACCTGTCTCCAAACTGCTCCAGCACTTTGGGCATTTTGCTCTTCTGGTTCCAGGCTTTGGTTTCACTCTCCTCTGTGAGATAGCTGGATTTTTACCTCCCTGGTTATCACTAAATAGGGGTTGATTCATTGCAGCTGCAGCAAAGCCTTCCCTTTCTAACATAGCTTTTTTAATTACTTAGTGAATTGTTGTAGGCATTCTGAAAACAAAAAGTGCATTATATGTATTTATTAATTTTCTTACAGGCAGCACATCCTCTCCAGTCCTCCAGAGCCTGATTTGTTGGCTGTTCCAGCCTTGTTTTCACTGTTTGCAATATGGTCTCTCACACTGACATTTCCTACTACCAGATATTTCACTGTTGCTGTTCTAGCACATCATGCTTGACCCGTGGTGGCTTCAAATGCAAATAACAAACAAGCTCCTGCACAATGCTTGGCTCTTAAACTGAAATAAGATGGCAAGGCTAAACTGGGTTTCATTTTTCCTTTTGAATATTATTAATTGCAATGTGTTGACTGTTAATTTAATTAAATGTTTTGTTTTAATAGAAAACCATTTTTCAGTTCACTGACTCACCGCTTCATTTAATTAATTGCAAACCTCAAGATTTGATTACTCATAGTTCTCCTTTAGTTAATTTACTTGTTCACAGTTGTGACAGAAAAGCTTTCAAACTAATATGAAGGAGGGGCACAGTCTGACTAATCAGGAAACTGGAAAAAAAGAGCTGCAGCAAGAGTAGGAGGTTAGCAGATAGTCAGGGTCACCTGGAAAGCTCAGAGTCCTCGTGTTCACCGTCAAAATCCAGTCTTCAGTGGCTGGACATCAGATGAACGTGGATGAGTCCCTTGCATGCAGGACACTGTGGTTGCCTTGGTGTGGCAATGGAACTGAGGTGTGGTTTTCTGTCTCCAGGAAGGCATTTGCAATAACCTTCAGTAGCCTTTTTCCCTGTGGAGGGGATGTCTGAGTCAACAATTAACCTCTGACTTCAGTGGGATGGAGAAGCCCTTGTGGTGTTTCACACCCTCACGGGTGCTGTGGCTGCAGGGGCAGAGGGGGTGCCCTGTGGGTCCAGGAGCAGCCAAAGCTCCCAGAACATCCAGATGTGCTCCATCTCCACCACCCCACCAGCCCTGTGTCCTCCCAGCACATCCAGGTGCCCCAACCGAAAGGATGGAAGGTGCATTGTAAAGGATGGACATGTTTGATAATAAAAGGTCCACAGTTTATTTCCTGGGTGCTCAGTGATTGATCACAGCTGGCAGAAGACAACTGAAAGAAGGAAAATTCAAAGTGTAAGTGGAGAGGAGGAAAGCAGAAGCTTTGAAGTAGGTGATCCAGCATGTTGGTTTTCCTGGTGATCCTGTCATTTTAGGGGAAGCAGAGGGATAGATGTGTATTTTACAGCGGTTTCCCAGGATGTTTTTCAAAGTGAGGTGCTCTCAGGGAGATCCTACTGCTGATAGTGATTCATCTGAGAGCACAGAAATGATTCTTCAGTTCTGTGTAGATCCTTAAATTAAGTCAGTTGAAGAATAACCCTCTTTGTCACAGCTAGCCCGAGCTGAGTCAATTAAAGAAAGGAGTCTTATTAATAGTTGAATTAAGTAATAGCTCCAGTAATGTCAGTCGTGGCATGGCCTTAATTGAAGACTGTGCCAATGGGCAATTTGCTGCACTTTTTCTTCCATCCTTCCAGTCAGTGGCACCCCCTGACTGCTGAAACCTTTGCTTTAGCCTCAGTTTTATCATCTTTCAGAATCACTGGAGAATCAGTGCCTTGTCATGCAGTCAGATTGTGGGGTTTTCCTGCTCTCAGAATCCAAACAAGAAACTGCACAGACTGGGCACTTGGGAGGGAGGGAGGACTTTGCTGACGCTGAGTTTGGGGATGGACTTGGCTGTGTCTGCTGCAGGGCTGTGCAGGATCTCCAGTGCTTCACTCTTTAAACTTTTAATGCTGAAGTGGAGTGACTTTGGTGTGGCAGATGGCACAGCAGAGTTCTCTGATCCATCACTGTGTTTTGGCTGCTGTCCTCGTGGCAGCTGTGTCTGGTTAGGGAGCTCAGCAACGCCTGACAATAATTACCTTTAATTTCTGCAGGTGGCAGCATGATGATTTTGGGACTGTTTATTATTTTGTTTGTTCCTTGATACCCTTTCTGCCTTTGCTACACTTTTCTACAACTGTTCACTCAAAGATCTGAGGGGAGTTTTTGGTTTTTGGGTTTTTCCTTTCCCCTTCCCTTTCCTAAAGTGCAGTACCCTGTATCATTTCTTCTCTTTTCTCAAAGCATTTTTCTAAATACCTGAATTTATTTTAACTCCCTGTCTCCTTATACTTTCTTTACTATTTTGTGTATTTAAGCTAATGAACTTTTATGACTTACAGTTCACATGAAGAAGCTGTATAAATACTGACCCTGGTGGAAATACTCACTGGGATATTGGTTCATAGAATAGATATTGGGCACATAGAAATGATAAAATGGTATAATAAAGAACTCTGTTCAGACCTGATTTTTGTAACCCTTGGAGTGAATGTGAAAATTTTTGGAAGTAGATTAGAAATGTAAAGTGAAATGAGGTGGCTGTGGGTGGGTACAAGTTATGAAAATGCTTTGGTGAGGGCTGTGCTCCAAACTTGGCACTGGGTGGATGAGGAGAAGGCAGGAGAGCAGAGAGGTGCCTGCAGATCCTGGAAGCAGTAAATTCCTCAGAAGTGTCCTGCTGATGCTTGGCTTGTTTGAACTTCCTGAAAAGAATGTGAAATTCACTCAAAGAACAATCCCACTTCCTTCCCCCAGGAGAAAAAAGTGGAAGTTGGACTTTTTCAGATCTCTGGAAAGTGTGTGAAGAGTTTTATCACTGGAGATTCAGTCTGTGATGGATTAAGTGTGAGTGAGGTCAGGAGGAATTGTTAAAACAGGAGTTTAAACATCAGGATTTGTTATCTGCTGGATAGAAAACTGTAGCATTTGCAGAAGAACTCTATGAGCTGTTAGAAAAAAACACTATTTTTAAATAAAAAGTGAGTGCTGTTACACTCCAGTAGTGACCTGTGTGAAGTGATTAAAGGACCTAAGAGACAAAATTACTGATGTTTTCTGGACTGACTTGAACAGTTTTGTATTCAGTGTGTATTAATAATGAAACAAAGATACTGGGAATGTAAGTAAAAGAAATTATGATGATTATGGTAACCTGGAGCCTGATGGTGCTCTACTTCTTTTCCTTTATTACTGGAAATTAATTGCTTTTTAGTCACTTGAAAGTCTTGTAACAATATCCCCCTTAATTCTGGGAATTCTGGTCTTAATGGTCTCTTAAAAGTGGGGTTGGGTTTCTACTTACCTGTATTGTATTTTTCTACCCATTTTCAATGTATTACTTTTCCTGCGACAATAATGTTAATCCAAAGCAACAGACTTCTGACAAAACCAGATAATATTTGGCTATATAATGTAATAGTACAGCATTGATTGTTCCATGCTAATTGGCTTTGAACTGTTGAAATTAGGGAATACTGTGTCTTACTGTGTGTGTGGAAATTCCACAGCAGCTAAATAAGGCAGCCAGGAAGTGATCAAAGTGACAAGGTGATCAAAGTGACAGGAAATTATATTTAAAAGTATAATCAAAAGGGGGACCGTTAAATAAATATTTCTTTGTGCTGTACATGTTAAAACGGAATACAAACATGAAAGAATGTTTTTTGGTTTGTTTTTTTTTTAAAAACCCTTAGAATGGGTTTAAAAACCCCTTAGAATGGGGTATTGAGGAAAGTTGACTTGAAAATAAAGGTGGTGTTCAGGACAGCATTCCATAACCAGGCTGGGAATGTGCAGCGAGTTGGGGGGGCTTTTTCTCCCTGAGAGGAGATGGTTTCTGCATCCTCTTCTGAGCCCCCTTGTGTGATGTGGTTCTGAAGGCCATGTCTCTGTGTCCTGGCAGGTCTGACAGCAGCTGCCATGGCAGAGGCCATGAAGCTGCAGAAGATGAAGCTCCTGGCCATGAACAGCCTGCACGGCGGCGGCAGCCAGAACGGCACCGAGTCCGAGAACGAGGAGCTCAACTCCAACGCAGGTAAGGGGGCTCTCACCACCCAGGCCACTGCTGGGCAGGCAAAACCAAGGCTCTGACTCCAATTCTTGTGCTCTTTGGTTTTGTAAGCTCTGCCTGCCCGTGTCAAAGCAAAATCCCTGCACCCGTGTGCCCAGTGTTCTCCAGTCCCACGCCCAGTGGGCATCATCCTGTTGCTGAGGGATTGTTCTCAGTATGGGGAGCACAGACCTTGCACACTGGTCCCTCAGGACAGCTGTAGTAACAGAAGAGTGCTGGATTGGCAATGACAGAGTTACTTCTAGAGTTTTCTGTAAATGTTGGAGGGTTTCCAAAGCATCAGGTTGTTTGGAGTCTCACAGGTGACTGTGGGAAGGTGATGCAGGGAATGGTAAATCACCAGCTCTCTGCCTTTCCTGCAGCTTGCCCTTTGCTTGGATGGATGTTTGAAAGCCCAGCTGGGAAGGGGAGCTGTGATGAGCCTTTGCTGTGGCTGGGTGGAGGTCCCTGGCACCCAGCACATGTTCAGGCTGACTACAGGGGCTTTAATCATGTAAATCTGAGTGAAGTTCCCCAAGTCCCAGCTCTCCAGAACAGCGTTCACAGGTGAAGCCACAAATGGAGCCTTTGAAGAGGAAGTATTTCTTTGTTCTGGTGCCCTTTTCAGGTGAGCAGATTGTCACTTGGGCAGTGAGAGAACCTGGACCAGGGCAGGTCTGTGTTGTACCTGTTACAGGAGGGGAGGTTTGCCCTGGTCTCCCTTCTTTTGGCACAGATGTTCCTCCAGCACACTTCCCACTCGTGGTTTGTTGGCATCATCAGCTGCAGAGAAAGGGGCTCTGTGTGTTCCCCCAGCACATCCCACACCCCCAGAGGCAGGGCCTGGCTGGTGGAGCCTCTGCCACCAAAATGCTCATTTATTACACCAAGAAAGCAGCAGCTGGGAGGTCTTAAACTCATTTTCTAAAGGAATAACTTTGAATTCATGACAAATTATGCACGGAGCACTCTTTCCAAAAGTGGCATTGCCTTTTGCTAATTTTGTGTACTCATCTGTATTGAAGGAATCTGGCTCCTAACTCGTGCATTCAGCCTTTCCCAGCTTTCTGTTCTGTAGGATATGTATTTCTTACTCTCCTCTCAGACCCCAATCAATTAGTGCATATTGAATTCAGGAAAAAAAAAAAAGCACTGAAAAGGCACATTTAGTTTGTGTGACTTTGTTGTCTGTATGCAGTTCAGAATGAATTCTGAGTTTTCCCTGAGTCCTGAGATACAGGACTGAAGACAGAATTCCTACAGAAGGGAGCTCCATGCAGAAGTTGCAGGGTTGGTATTAGGGTTTTAAAAGCTGCTGTACCAAAGTCTGCTGATCTGGATGTTCACAGCAAAACTCATATGGGGGAAATCTCCACTCCTGTGATTTTTGAGGGTACCCCACTGAGAAGGTTTCTGGAGTCTGTCACAGCAGCCCCTGGACATTGACTGTTCCCTGGGCTTCAGCAGTGCAGTGAGCTCAGGACCAGCTGGGATGCTTGACAAAGCCCCCCTGCCCAGAGCTGGGGCTGCAGTGGGGCACAGGGACACGGGTGGGGTGTCTCTCATGTGGGGAACTGTTCTCAGTTGTCCCCTTTGCATTGCCTAAGTCAGGAGAGTTGCCACATGTGCTGGCTCGAGTGGCAGCGTTGCTTTGCAGACACTGAAATGAGTCCTGGGCAGGGAGAACTAATGGTAATCCCACCAAAAATCAAGTTTCCCTTCTTCTGGTTCCTCAGGGGCAGCATTAGCATCTTTCTGGTAATGTGTGGGTTCTTTCTTTACTGGAGGGTCATATTTTAAAGATTTCCATGGAGCAGGTCCAGCAGGATGTGGCAGAAAGGAAAAGCAGCATGAAAGGGATGTAAAAGTTGGCTGTACATTTCATAGCATATAAAATAACTGAGGAATTATCAAACATTCACTGCAGAAAGCCCCTCGGGGTCTGAGGTGGGGCATGAAGAGGGTGGAAATTTTGTTTAGAAGTCAATACACACATTTTAACTTTGATCTGCTTTGAAGGGAACACCAGGATAATTCTGTGGGCATGAAACCTTCACCAACTGTTTGTTTTGCTGTAGACCTACAGTTTAAATGGCTATTAAAACCAAAATGGGGATGTGAAATGAGAAAGAAAATTGAATTTTGAAATTTCTTTTACTAGGAAGAGGTAAGAAGGAACAGAGCAAAGGAGTCAGAAGCCTCATAAGTGAGGAAAACATTTTATTTTAGGAGGGAGACCTACAGTTTCTTTGATTTGAGGTTGTGTTTAATAGCTTCTGTAATGGCTGCAACATGACTCTGCATCCAGATTTCAGCATGAGTAACAACCTGTTCGTGTTTCATTTAGCTCCAAATGAGAAATTCTGTCTTTTATTGTTTTAGGAAATTAGTCTGTGTACTATTGCTCCTGGAACTTTATAATTAATCACTAAAGGTTATGGCTGTGGAGAGTTTGTGGGAAATAGATGTCTGAATGATTATAATTGTAGCTGTCAAATCAGAAATATAGTTATACAGAGCAGGAGACCTTTTGCTGCCTTGGAGTTTTTCCTTTTTACTGTAACAAGGGCTCGAAGGGGGTTGCACTTTCACTTCAGCAGCTCCAGAGGTTCTTGGCTCTTTTATCTCAGTGTTCCACGTTGGCTTCCTACACCACCACTAAGCAGTTCACTTTAGGATCTTTGCCTTCCTCCTCATCCCACAGTCTGATAGATGAGTGGAATCCTCTCTTTTTGCTTTGTTTATTTTAAATGAGAAATGTAATTGAGCAGCATTAAGTCCTGAAGTTCTGCTGCCAGATCTTTTGGAAGTGTGTCATTATATACGGGCCATTAGTGTAATAAAAAGGGTGTTGACGATGTCTTGGCATATTCATTTCAACTTCCATCTGTGTCTGTTGAAGTCAGTATGAGATAATTCTGGGTTTGCTTCTCATTAATACCTAAACTGTCACTCTTAGAGTTTCCTCCTCTGTGTGTGCACCTGTGATGATGATGGGAATTCTTGCAGGGTTTCCCTGTGTGAAGCCAAGATTTGTGCTGTAAAATCTGACCTCTTGCTTGGATGATCACTGACTGATTCCTCAGATACTGCATTGTCCTCCAGGAAATTGCTGGTGTGGAATTGAGCCTTTCAAGTGTGCCTGTGAAAGTGGAGAGTCAAAGTGTCACCCCTTTTCCTGTCCTAGTCCAGCTGGTTCATCCCTGCCCTTGGGTCCTACCTACCTCCTTTTTGGGATGTTGCAACAATCTCAGGAATTATGGATTTTGGTGCTGGAATGTTCTAATAATTTAGTAAAAAAATTGCTACAAGAGATAATACTGAAACCAAAGGGGGCAAAATCCACCCCAAAATTATTTTGCACGTATTTTTAATTGAAGTAATGCATTAGTTCACAGTGCTGTGAAGAATGTTAATACATTTGAGCATTCATGTCCAGCTTCCACTCTGTCTGTGGAAGAGAAAGTGATTTTTTTTGCACCTTCCTACTCATCATATGAAGTGTTGAAGCAAAACTTTTCAGACCATTGAAAATCTCCTCTTTAATCTTTCAGTCGGGGGTTTCTCTGGCCCCACAGCCCAGAGGTTTGGGGTCCCTCTGCATCTCCTCGTAGGATCCTGGAGAGAAGGCTGAGTTTAGAGAACCAGGGAGTTGTGGACACAGGTGGATGTGGGAGAAGTTTTGGATTCCAAGTGGTCCTGTTGCTCATTTTTTGGCTCCTCCAGGTGGGTCCTTGGGGGTGGGTGGTGTTTGAGGTTGCCCTGAGTGCAGGGGTTTGCCCAGGCTGGTGACACGTGCCAGCAGTGATGTGGCCTTTCCACTTCCCCTTGGGAAGGGAGGAGGATCAGGGATGAGCAGCTGGCATCTGACTCCAGGTGTTCTGGCTGTGGTGCAGCTCTCTCCAAGTCCAGCCATGGGATCAGTTTTGTTGTTCTGTAGAGATGAGAGCCACAAACCCAACCCTCTGTGCCTGCACGAAGGGTGTTCACAGACATGGTCTCTTTGGGCATCGCTGGGGGAAGCGTGTTCTGGGAATTTGTGTGGAATTGCCTGGGGAAAGGGGAAACTTCCTTGAAATCAGAGGTTTTATTTTGAACAGCAGGGCAGCAGGTGGTTTGTACAAGTGTGAGAGAGGGTGAATTACAAAATGCAGGGCTGGTGGTGTTCCCTGGCCATGCCCTGGGCTGTGTGAGCAGGGCAGGCTCAGTGCTGGGCGCTCCTCACAGCAGAACCTCCCAGCAAAGTGCATGATTTAAGAACTGTGTTTTGCTTTCCCCAGAGAGATATCAAACAGTGCTAAGTGTTTCAGTGGTATTTCCTTAGGAAGTCAAAATGTTATTCTGTATGTAGAGTCTTGTTGCTTAATTTCCAGACAAGGAGCTAAGTTAGGCAGAAAAGAAAGGAAAAACACCCGAGCTTCTGGCGTATGAGGATCAGAGAAAAAGCTCCTCACAGGGGGAAAAAAAAAAAGTGTTATCTTTTTATCCTTCTTTCCTTTCACTACCTGCCATGCAGTTTTCTCACAAATGCAAACATCCTTCACAATCTGTTTAAAAAACCACAAATACATCACTCGGAGGAATATTTAAGGAACCATCAGGAGGGAAAAAACTCATTGGTTTAATGGAATGCTGTCAAGGAAAATCAGCATCACAAACGACACCGGGGCAGAATTGATACTTTTGCACTGACATGTTAAAAGAAAATCCCATGCATTATTTAGAAAGCCCTGAAATCTGTCAGCTGTCTGATTGCCGAGTTAGCAGAAGCAGGAGGATGCTGCTGCAGTTGAAAAGAAAGGCGTGGGCACAGATCCATATTGTAACCTTTCATGTTCTCCACCCACCTCGGGTACCCAGCTATTACACGGTCAGCATTTTCCAGTTTTTCTCTTCTTAAAATTCTCGAGTGCTTGAAAAGTCAAAAGAGGTGGGGCTTTCCTTCTCGAGCACAGGGTGCCGAGGCTGTTACTTTACCTTAAGAGTAAAAATGACAAGAGCCCAGAACAGGTTTTTTTACCCCCTGAATACCACGTGGATACCCTGAAATCACTTTTTCCTGGTGTTAAAAGCAAGTAGTTTCGTGTTACTTGAGCGGAGAGTTATTGTTTCAGAGTTGATCATTTTATTTAAAGAACACAAAACCTTCATGTGGTTTTACAGATATTTTCAGGCAAAACTACTATTAACATTTTTCTAATCGCTGCTGAAGCATAAATTTAATTTTCTTAAATTGTCCTCTGGCCACGAGGGATGGAGGAGTCTTGAAGTAAGAGAGAATTTAATGTTTTGAGGTTCCAAAAACTAGACTTGCTTGGCTCCAGCCCTTGCAGATACATTGAAACACTTTATCCTGAACATTGAGTCCCCTCTTGTGTCTCCCAGGGATGTGGTGATCAGCCTGGGTGGCTCGGGATGTGCTTCCATCCCCAGCCCTGGATTCTTGGAAGTTTCCCGAGCCCTCGTGCAAGGGATGCCAAAGAAGCTGCACCCTTTGTTTTTCGGTGGGAATGGAGTGAAGGAACTAAAACATTCCCACGGCATTGGAGAGCTTTGTCCCAAAATGCCCGTGGGTTTGGGTGAGCCACCAAGTCCTGCAGGTGATGTTTGGGGTGCCCTTTGTGGGGTAGGCACTGCCAGCCCTGCAGGAACAGAGCTCCACAAAGCTCCCCCAGGAACTGAAATGCTGTCTGGCGGTCCCTGGTTTGCAGTTCTGCTGTTGCTCTCCTGGCCCCTCCTGATGGTGTTGCTTCCAAGGACCTTCTGTTATCCCAAGAACACGTTTTCCACGTGTGAAGTTTGGAAATAGGAAGCAGATATCCATTTCCTTGGCAAACTGGGGTTTTTTGGAGGGTATATCAGTGGGTGTTCTGTGCTGTGTTCCCCCACCCTGGGCAAGATTTAGCACCCAGGATTTTAGGAGGACCCCAGTGGATCCCAGTTTCAGTGGAGTGCAAAAGGGAATTTTTAACCTACAAACCATTTTAAGGTCGCATTTTAGCCAGATTCTTAAGCAGTTTCCTACTGAATATATATGACTAATTTAGCTGTCTTTTTTAAAAGTATTCATTTAAAGATGAACATAAATACTTTATAGTAAATGTATATGGTGATTCACACATCCATATTGATTAATCATATTTGTGTATTTGGATTGACTGACACCCAGCTCTGAGAAAGATGAAGTAGCTCTGGCTGTAGTTTTAGAACTAATAATGGAAATACAACTCCAGACGAGTTGTGAAGATGAAATTCTCTGTGCCCTTCTCGGTAACTCTGAGGCATCTTTTTCCTGAGAATATTTCTGTTTCAGAGTTTTGATGCTTATCTTCCACGTGATGGAATGAACGGTGTTTATATAACATCCTGAGCTAATGTAAACTGTCTTAAAGATCAAGCAAATTTAGCTTTTATCTTATGTAGAGCTCTTTTTAGAGAAGTTCTTATTAACTGTTTCAGCTCTGGGTTGTTTGAACGCTTTTTGAGTGGGTAACTCTCAAAGGTGTATTTTAAATGGATTTATTACAGTGAGATATTAAGTGTTTATAAATGGAGAATGTATATACTCGTAAGTTTATATTTCTGCAGTCAAACATATCAAATAATCCACTTCCCTGGTGTATTTTGGCTGTCACATTATTTGAAGTCAAAGAACTGTTGTTCCTTTTTTTCCCAGAACATACTTTTTTTTCTTTTTTTTTTTCTTTTTTCTTTTTTTTTTCTTTTTTCTTTTTTTCTTTTTTCTTTTTTTTTCTGTTTTCTTTTTTTTTTTTTTTTTTTTTTTTTTTTTTTTTTTTTTTTTTCTTTTTTTTTTTTTTTTTTTTTTTTTTTTTTTTTTTTTTCTTTTTTTTTTCTTTCTTTTTTTTTTTTTTCCTCCCTTTTTTTTTGAAATAAAGACAGCCAATGACAGGATTCAAATGGTGTGTCTGCAGGGCGTGGAGTGGAGAGCCTGCATGTGTCTGTCACCTCTCAGGTCCCTCCCAAATTTATAGGCTCCCAGTGCAGAGGTCTGAGTCTTCAAAGCTCGAAAAACAAGAGGTGCAGCGTGAACTAATCTTCATTTTTCCCCCCCTATCTTCTTACAGCAGCACTAATGGAAATGTATTTTGTTTAATGACTCTGAAATCCTGTTTGTAATTAGATGTGGGAATTGGTCTTACTTTGTAACAGATGATACTGGAATAATAATATGAGAGATGCTACGCTGAGACCACTATCCCCCTGAATCTATATCATTTTTCATTTTATTGACAGGAAATGTGTTCCTGGAACAAAAGGATTGATTTTAAAGAGTAGAAAAATAATGTCTAGTAAAAACTCAAATGAAAACATTTTAGCGTTGCTTGGAAGTGTACCACGAGAGTGTATTAACCCTTTATTTTTGATTTTAGTAAAGAGCCTTCCTGAAATTGTTGCTTTGGCACTGGTGAAGTCTTTGAAGGCTCCAAAAGGTGGGGCACTTTAATGAATGACAGGGTGCCTACAAGGAAAATGCATATCATATTTCAGAAGGATTGTTCAAAATCATTCCAGCTGGGAGGGCTCAGCGGGGTTGAGTGATTGCTGAAGGTGCTCAGAGGGCATGAGGAGCCATCTCTGCCTTCCTGGTTGGGGCTTAGTGAGGAAGGGAAGGACAAGGGTGGTCCAGAGCAACCCTCTGAAGTGGATTTTGAGTTCTGTGTCAAAATACCCTTGGGCAGAAGCAAAAGCAGAGCTGGGAGCAGGAGCCATGACCTGGTGATGAGCCGAACTCACCTGGGGATGCCAGAATTGCTTCGTGGTGTGCAGGTTTTCCACAGTGCTACCAAAGAACAGGGGCAGTGAAGTACCATGGGCCAGGTACATCCTTTTTCTTTCTTTCCCAGGTTCTTGTGTGTCCTCTTGTTCCCTCCAAATCTCACCTGCTGCTCATTTTGCACAAAGTCAGGTGTTCAAATGTTTAAACTCTGGTGCAAGAGCATGTTTAACCAATGGGTGATATCCCATTGCAGAGCTAAGGATTCCTAAAGAATTCCAGTGTGCCAGGAAAAGCAAGTACAGGGTGGTAGTTGCCTTTGTTAGTAGGGACTCAACTTCAATCTCACAGTAATGATATTTTAACAATAGAAAGTACTTTAATATTGTAATTACATGGCAAAGTCTGGAACATTCTTGTTCTTGTTAAGGCCTCTGTAAGTTGGGATGAAAACTGGCATGTTACCTTTGATGTGGGCCACATGCTGAGCGTCCCCCAAAGGATGTCATTGAGAGTGATACAGCTGCCAACAGCAGGAGTTCTCATGAATTACAATTTCAATCAGATTTTTTAAAAAAAAGTCCCCCAACGTACAGTTAATTTATGTTTGAGGCACGAAATGTTTGTGGTGTGATTATTTGGACTGTTTTCTCACTTAAAGGAGTAGCATTAACCCCACCCCCCCACCCCCCAAAAAAAAGAAGTGTTAACACCGTGGGTTTTTAGTTAAGGATTCAGCGCTGGGTTTGTGCAGGGTGCCCTGAGCTGACATCCCTGCAGCTGAGATCCCATAGCAGTTTTCCTTGCAACAGTTGGTGCTGTTGAAATGTCTGGCTGATTTGTGAATGTGATGAGACACAAGTCACCGTGGTCTCCAGCAATTCTGCCTTCCCCCTGCGCGCCCCGAGCGCGAGGCATCCCTCGGAGCTGGAGCAGGGGCTGTGTGGGCAAGCAGGACGTGCACAGACCACAACCTTCCTGCTTTTTATAGACCACCTCGGCCCTCTGGAGCAGTTTTGTTGGCCTTTAATGAAGTTTTGATCCATGAGAAAATCGGGATTTTGCATTTATTCCTGTGATTTTCAAGCAAGCATCTGACAGTTTTGCGTAAGAGGTTATGCTTTCTGCTCCAGATTCTGTTTAAAAAAAGCTGGAATCCAAAGCTGTGAGTGACATTTTGGTAGAATTTTAGCAAGTACAGTCATTACCAAATTAAAAATAGATACAGGTGGGTAGGCTGTGTTTTTAGCTCCCTTAAAAAAAAAATAAATCTAAGTGTATACAAGAGCAGCAGTTTATCAGATCCTTCTTGTTACAATTAGGAAAGACCAGCAGTGTTGTCTCAGACCAGGAGGGAATGTACCTCTGTCACCAGTCTTTCATTTCCATGGCTGTAGCACTTCCTTCTCAAATGAAATTCGGACTCTGGACTTGTTAGAAGGTTAATTTAAATTAATAAGATTAAAAGTTGGTTTATTTAGTCATGGAGAAGGAAGAAAATGTTGGCACCAAAATTTTTGAAGCTAGTGATTTTTCCCATAATCTAAAGGAAAAATGCAAGGATTTTTAATGCAAATTTCAAATGCCATCTTAATGTGTTTATTATCTTGGAAATACAACTAAGCAAGAGGTTGGCCAGTTTGTGTGTCAGTTTTTGCAGGTGCATATTCCATTTGAGGAGGTGCAACAGCAGCAGCTGATGGTTTCAGAAGAGCAGTATTTTCTCAGTCTGGGTTCTTGTGGAAATGTGTGCAGTTCCCTCTCCTGGCATCTCCTGGGAGCAGGACCCTGCTGACCTGTGCTCACCTGCAGCTACTGCAGGCTCTAGGTCATTTTTGGTTCCTGTTTATCCTTTTTATTTACCCAGGCAGTGAAACCCCACTGTGAGTTTGTGAGGCTGTGTCATCTGTGCTCCCCAGATTTCCACAGGACATCTCTCTCAAATCTTCACAGAGGTTTCAGTGATTTCTGATAAAGACCCAGAGCTTTGGATGGCTTGGTTAATTTAGCTGTGTGTGCAGGGTAGAGACTCACCTGCCCTGAGTTTTGGTTGGTTGGGTTTGGCCATTTCATGGTGCATTCTGTCTGTCCACGTTGACTTGAAGGTGCATTCTGAAGGTAAATTAAAATTGATAGTTGGAACTGAAAATCAGCATTTCCTGTCTGGGTGCTGTGCATTTTTTAAACTGTACACAGCCAACTGCAATTAATGCTCTTTGTTGTATATCTTCTGTATTTACAATATATTTGACAATAAAACCTTTTTTGACATTTAATCAGTAGCAGAGTTGTTCCACTCTCATTATATATTCATGAACTTTATCACCGAGACAAGACATAAATGTTGAGCTTCCCTTTAAGATCAGACAGGCACTGATACTTAAAACATTGAAAATTGGGGGGTTTTGTGACTCTTCTGCATCTGTACAATACAAAAATGAGAATAGAGGAGTCTTTTTAAGAGTTTGCTCAGAGTGCTGTAAGGATGGAGACAGTGCAGCTTTGGGACTGTAAGAGCTGTACAGCCAATTTCTGATGTGGTGGGACAGCAGAGGCTGCTTTTCCCCCTTTCCTGTAAGGCATGTATTGTTGGTTAAATTGTCATTTATTTTCTCAGATTTCAGATGGAAATTGGCAAGGTGGTAGGAAGAAGTGTCTTGCAAATTCCTGTGGATCTGTCTGTTGGTTGGCTGACTCCAAGAATTCGGTGTGAGGGGGATTTTGGCATTTCATCCTTGAGAAATATTCCCCCTCATTTGCAGCACCTCTTCTGGTTTTCTGGATTTTGACAAAGTAGATAGTGTGTGGAAGTTGAGTTCCACTTTATTCCCTTTCTGTGTAACATCCTGTATCTGGGAAAAGAGGTCCTTTGGAAAACACCAGAACGGAACGAGTAAGATTTGTCATTTCGTTGTTTAAGCACCAGGCATATCCTGGGTGTTAAAGGACATTCCTGTGCCAGTCAGAGATTGAACTTTAATACAAAACTATTATTGAAACAAAAGGGGATTTGCATGGAACTTGGAGGTATCCTGTCTTTTAGAGGCTTTGTTGGGCCTTTCTGAATTTGAACTCAGTGATTTTGTCTATAAAAGAAACATTTGCATTGTCCTATTGCTCACAACTGATACTGATATTTGTCTCCAAGTTACTGACAGCTCTTCTTTCTGCCTTGAATAATTACAGCCCAAGCCCTGCCCCTGTACTGTGTAAATGGAAAATCCAAGTCATCAGATAGCAGTGAATCTTCAGTTTGGATTAAAAAAAAGGTACTTTATTAGGTGCAGTTATGGCACTGAAATAAATGGTTGATGCAGTTATGCAACATCTCACCTTCAAAATTTAATCATCTACAAATGCAATTTATTTTTCATAAGCTCCTTCCTTTTTAATACGATTCATTAATATTTTTTCCCTGCTGTTTGTTCATCTATTTTGGATAGAGACTCTGGACATTTATTTCTCCTCTTCCTTAATCTTTGATATGCTTGATGTAAAAATATTTTAAAATAATTTTCACAGTATTTAAATAATTCCAGATTTAAAAGTTTGAAGTTGCCCGGAGAGGTTGTGAACTCCCCACCCCTGGAAGTGTCCAAGGCCAGGTTGGAGCAGCCTGAGCTGGTGGGAGGTGTCCCTGCCCATGGCAGGGGGTGGAGCAGGTTGGATTTTGAGGTCCCTCCAACCCAACCATGTTGGGATTCTGGAATTCTGGCTTATTTGAAGCACACGAGGCGTGCGACAGTAGCCTGGTCTGCACACAAAACTCCCTCAGGGCTCCCCCATTTTTAGCTGTCTTCACTGTATACATGCAATAACTCCTAATTCAATTAAGACCAGCAATATTCTGCATTAGCCTGGGTGTCAGAATCCATGCAGTGTACTATAAAAAAGTCATTAGTCGGGTAATATCAATTTAGCAAGTTTTAGCTCATTAACCTTGACACCAGCAGTGCTGGAGAGGGGAACCTTTTGCCGCTGCTGTTCCCAGCAGTGCCAGGAGCTGTGGAAACGTGTCCCAGTCCCTGCCTCTTGGCCCTGGCCAACAGTGCCAGCTCTTGGAGCCCCTTTGGGGCAAATGCCCCACGATGAACCACAAACTGCAGCTTTGCAGGTCAGCTGAACAAAGGGTTGCTGTGGTTCCACAGCAGCTCACCTTCAAAATTCAGTCATCTGCAAAGTGCAGGAAGACTTCTGGCTCTCTGGGTTTGCTTTGGAGTTAGTCCCAGTTGCTTTTGTAATGAGGTTGTTGGTTCAGCTTTGGAAACAGTATTTAATAGTGCTGTAGGTGACATTATAGAATAGGAAAAGGAGCAATAGTTTCAGATTGGGGTACCAAGAAATGAAAAAAAAACCAAAACAACAACAAAGTCCAGCAGTCAAAACCTTGCAGAAGTTCTGAGTTTGAAAGGGGATAATTTCAAGTGATTTCAGCTTTGAGAACTTAGCAAAACCTGCACACTCTGTATTGCACAGCACAAAGCACCTATTTTGAAAATTCATTACAAAAACCATCTAAAAAATTGTTGTACTTTTAAGACATTTAACATTTTGCTTCCAATATTTACTGAAATCCCTCCTATGCATCAGAGCTGGGCTTTGTCTTTAAAGAGCGTTTTTCAGGTGAAGTATTTTTTTCTAAACTAGCTGAAGACAGTTTGGGTGCAGGACAAGTTCAGTTTTGTGAAGTCTTTCATCTCAGACCTAGTTCGGAAAGAATCACCTCTACCTGAAATCAGAAAATTAACATGTGCTGGGTAGTTGGGCAAACATATCTGTAAAGCCAAAGTTGCCTCTGCAAACAGTGGCTTGCATTATTTGACATTTTATGAACACCTGTTAGAATTATATGTGAAACATGTGGTGGCATTTCTTGTGGCCAACGTGTGTTATTTTACATTTATGTTAAACCATATTCAGGCACATTTCTACATGGATATGCACAAATGTGTCTGAGCATATTTGAAACAAGAGCTACAAATCAGACTGCAGGTTTGTGCCTTCTAATTTGGAGGTTTGTAGTCTGACCATGTTCACTTCAGATTTAAATACCTTTCAGGGTTTTCAAGGTTGATTACTTGGCCTCACCTGCATAATACAGCTTAGAACTGAGGCTTGTATGTGGGGAGCTGTCTTTGTGCAAAATCCATCACTTCTCAGGGGGGAGCTATGTAGAGGAAAAAAGTGTATTGCAGAGGTTGCAGAGGTTTTTTGCCCAGTATTTTTCAAAGCTGGCATAATTTATAAAATGGAATTTCAGCTGCAAAACTGGAGGGGCTGTGAAGAACCTGTATTTTGGGGGGATCACACTCGGGGGTTGTTGCTTCACCCTGTGCCTGGGTGGAGCGTGTTTAGAGAGGAAGACACCAACCAGAGGTAGCAAAGGTGGTGTGAGGTGTGGAAGGACCTCTGTGGTGTTGGAGCCCAGGCAGGTTCTCAGACTAAGGAGGCAGAAGCAGCTTCCAAGACAAGTGGCCTAAGGGATAATAAGTGTATCTTCCAAATGACCTTGGCCAACAGTGACGTGAGTGGAGAACCTGCTGATATTCCCTGGAATTGTGCAAGTGAAGAGCTCTGTTAATAAAGTTAAAATTAAGATAGATAAGAACTGTGTGAATTCACAAAATTTGCAAACTATGTCTTGGTTGATATTTAGCTATGGCTGTGTGATGTTAGGTAGTTTTGGTGGAGTGTGTTAGCTTTAGAAATGTGCATAATTGTAGGTTAAAAGAGTTCTTTGTTGTACTTTTGAAATCCCTATGCAGTGGGACATAAAGATGCAAGAACGCCAACATTTGGAGCCTTTCCTGCCATTCCTGAATAGAAATGTAACTGACAGATTAAGAGGAATTAGACTAAAACTCCCATTTTTGTTTTTGATGCAGTCAGGCTGCCTTATTGAACAGCTGAAGGCTCTGAGCCTCTACAGAAGACACCCAAAGCTGTGTCAGTGCAAACCTGCATGGCCCCGAGGGAGGCAGAGTCCTTCATCCTCGGTGACGCCCCAAACCAGCAGGCTCTGTCCCTTGGGGATGCCCAGCTGGGGGCTGGCACAAAGGGCATCTCTAAACACCTCTCTTTCTTGCTTCTTTTTAAGCTGAAAACTGCCTGGAAACTCAGACCCACATCTTCAGGCTTCCCAAAGTGAAGAGTGTATTTGTCATTCTGTTTAATTTGCACATAGCTCACCAAAGGAAAGGCCAGGGGAGCCAGGCCGAGAGCACAGCTGTACAGGCAGCTCAGCTAATTGCCTCTCCATCCTCAACCTCATTTATCTTCATTTCTTCCCAATTATACCAAATTATCAATAGTCTCTGTTGCATCAGAGCCTTAATCCCCTTTATTCGGGCGGCATTAGATGGTGGCAGATGAATTCTTGGAGGGAGTCAGGGTAAACAGCCATGAAATGCCACCTCTGGCAGATGGCACTGCTCACAAGAAATGTGACAAAACATTTGGAATTTGTTACCAGGCATTGGTATGAGAAGGCAAGCTGTCAATATTTTTTTAAATGATAATCAAGGTGGTGCATATTACACCACAAGCTGAAATGAATCCTGGCCAAAACCTCAAGCTTAGTTAAGTTCAGCTTGGCACTGTGCTAGTCCATTTTCTTGCAAAAGCCTCTCACTTTTGCTTCCTAAGAAACGTTTTCACTTTCTCTGGTGTTATTATCAACGCTTTAGTAATGTTTGTTCTGATGGTAGCTGTTATTTATGGTTTTGTGTAGCTCAGTATGAAATATTACTTTGAAGAATCAGAGTTTCCTTGACACAGTAACAAATTTAGGATGTATTTTCTTGAATGGTTTATTCGACACTTGGTCATTTCTAGGGGTTTGATCCCACTCCTTTGAGAAGCCAATGCAGAGCTCCCACTGATATTCCTTGAGGAGAATTAAGCCAGAAATGAGATGAGAGCACCCTCAGGCTGGACTTGCTGAATGAGGGAAATGTTCTGGAAGTCAGAGATGGATTGAACATGTAAGATGTCCACGTGCTGTGGTAGGAATTTATTCAGATATTGCTGCGAGGAAAAATGGAAGTGGTTCTTAAAGGAAGCCCCAGGTTGGCTGCTGATGTGGTTCAGGGGGGTTTGAGGGTTGCTTTTAGACTGGCATTAACTAAAACACCGTGGATGGCAGAGCTGACCTTTCATGTGACTTGGGTTTACTCACAGGCTCTTTTGTTTTGGCAGCATGTGCCAAGTGGAGCACCTTGAGAGTCAGTGTGTCCCCCCTGGCACAGACGTGGTACCTGTGCAGGTGTGAGCACTGTCCCTGCAGAGCTCCCACAGCCACTCAGCATCCCTTTCCCACCCTCTGCTAAAACCTCCAGGGACTTTAGTGCAGGTGCTTGGAGGGTTGTCCAGGTTTGTATGTGTGAAGGCCACAGACTGTTGTTTAATTCTTTCAGGCCAGACCTCGTAGAATTCCTTCAGCTTTAGGAGCTTTTGAAAAGGTTATAAATACATAATCCATTTGTGTCACTTAAAATCAACTCAGGAGATTGCAGTCTGTAACTGAAGCTGTTCTTAGTAATTATTTCAAAGAAGTGGTGAGTGATGAATTGTTGGAACTCCAATAACCCGATTCTGTGCCGTGGCATTACCTGCCAGGGATGTCGGGATGTTCCCAAAGCCTCTCCAAATCAAACCCCACCATCTGTCTGCTTACAGTCACAGTAAAAATACACAGTAAAAATATCAGTGGTTCTTTCAGTAAACTGCTCAATGTGGGAAAATACTAAGTGGTTTGTAGGAGGGCAACAAATACTTTTGTGAGTGGAGGTGCCAGTGATGGTCCTCCCTGGGCTGCAGATCCCTGCTCTGTGCTCGCTGGCTGCAGTTGTTGGGTTCAGAAGGATGTGTGTTTATCCTTCCTGGCAGGCAGCCCTACAAACTGTGTGCAAGATCTGAAAGTTAAGCTGTTTTATTTCTGGCTTGTGCATCATCAACAGTAATGCAAACATGACAGACCAGGATTTTGACCTTCTTTCTCTCTGTGAAATGCACGTGTTTCTGAGGACAGGTTGTGGTCCTGCAGTGGGAGACTGCCAGGTTGCTCGGTGATGGTTCTAAACCAGAAGAGATGCCTTGTTCTAGTGCAGCATTCTTATCTTTGTAGAGAAAAATAAATAGCAATAAAGTCACACACTTGCTAATAAAATGTCAGCAATGACTGTGTACTGCATGTTGTACAGGAGAAGCTGAGTGGGGTTTTCTAACTTAATGTTTCATCCACTGCAGAAGTAGGAGACATCAGAGGAAGGCAGCAAATGCCAAGTTAGCCCCCCAGAACACATCTACAGGGAGCGTGAGGTGGTTTTTCAGACAGTTCATCAACTTCTTGCACAAAATATTGACATCTGTTTAATTCAATGGGGAGGGGAAAAGGTCTACTGAGTGTTGTTAAATTCAAGGAGAACACCTCTTTTTCAGGCATTTCCTGATGCCTCAGTGGCTGGAGGGTGTTGTGGGAAGCTGTCACTGCAGGTTGGACTGTAGCAGTTTGGATGAAGTCATTCTGGGAACCTTTCTTTCTGAAATATCAGGCCTAATTTCCTTTTAAGAAGCCATAAATATCTTTAACTATTGCTTCTCACCCAATGGTTAACTATCAGATAACAGGATGGCAAACATCATTTATTAATTACCAGAGCTCTTCTCCAGCCTGTCTCGCTCCTTCCCAGCCCAGGAGCAGCTTGGTTTGATTTATATTTGTCCATGACTAAATCAGCAGAAGAAAAGAGGAGAGTGGGCACAGGTGGGTAACTGAGAGGTGCCTGTGAATGTCAGTGCACTTTAATGACAATTATTGGATCAGTTTGTGTCCGACTTGCTGTAAAGGTGAGGGGTTTTCAGTGTCACTTTGGTGGGGTGGAAGGAGTTGAATATGAGCCACTGAGGTGTGTTGGGTTCTGAGTTTGGCTGAAGGTACTGGAGCAGTTTTTTTTTAGCAAACCAGTCCCTTACATTGCCTTTTCTTTGTTTTCCCTGCACCTCAGTGGCCATGAGGAGGCTTTTCTGGCATTGTGCTTGAGCACAAATAATCATTGAGCATCACGTGGAGGCTTCGGAACGTGCTGCATTTACCACCTTTTGTTTCTTTGTTCACATTAAAAGAAACAGCTGATGGTTCAGGAGGGATGGTTAGGTTCCTACATAAGTATTGCATCTCTGCTTTTAACTTCTCAAAAAGTGTCTTCCTGGCATTAATTGTTCTTAATTAAATTGGCATCAAATATTCTGACATATTCCTAGTTATCTTCAGTGTCCTGTTTGCTGTGAAATAAACTTTGATTCTTCTGTCACTGAGACTTTTCAAAAAGTTTAGAAATTACATTCAGATTTCAGATGCCTTCTTATTGTGTAATTACCAACAGATTACTTCACCTAAGTCCTGACAGACATATTTTTTAAGTATGACTGACTGATGGACAGATTGGGAATTGCTGAATTAATGGGCACATTTCAAAGCTTTGGCAGGGCTAAGCAGTAATTACATCTGCTGAACCACTTGATAAGTTTTTGGAAGTAGCCCAGTAAAGCCATCACTGGATTTCTTGAGTTTTAATATCTCACCCTACACACTCTCCTGCCTTTCTTGTAGGGCACAGTCCAGAAGTTGATGTAGCCAAATGCACACAGCTCCACAAATCCATGGAGAAAAGCTGTGCATGCTTTGCAGATGTGCCATGTAGATTTTCAGGTGGGTCTCCTCATTTGGGGGGGCTGATGAAAAATCTTGTTCCCATTTTTATGTCTGCAGGTAGTAAGGAACCACAGAAAAAGTGTCCACGGTGGTGTGATCTCTCTAAATAACATCATCTACTGCCAACACAGGCACAGAATTTGGGGTTCAGTGGGTGGTAATCCTGACCCAGAGCAGTTCTATGGTTCTCTGACAGGAAATGTACCCTGGGTGGTCTCTTCCTGACCTTGCTGCAAGGTGAGTCTCAGTTTATTAAATAGAACAAAGATTGTTTTCTACCTGATTTTGCCCTTGGAAAGAGCTGATAGAAAGTTGTAGCCTGGAATGGTTTAGCAGAAGATCTTCTGTGCAGAGCCCAAAAGTGCCCATTTTCCCCAGCAGCAAGGTGAGATTGGCATTTTGGTAAAAGCAAATATTCTGGGCCACCTGAAAACACAGGGGCTAAAAGTGCTGGCAAAGAGACCTGTGCTGTTTTGGGATTAATGAGGTTCTAGATAAGCCAGATAATTTCAAAGACCCTGTGTATGCTGGACACTTGCAAAGAGGTAGAGGTGCAAAACTCTTTGGAATTAGCAGTGCTGGAATAGCAATGCACCAAATACTGCTTTCCTTTGCTGCTGATGTTATGCTTAATATGCCCAACAGGATGAAAAATGTGCTTAAAAATAATGTTAGAACAAAATTGGCCAGTGAAGGTGCTATTGCTTTCTACAGTTGGAGTTCAATTTTTCAGAAATATATCACAACAGAAAAATCAAATGACAGACACAGATTGGAGCAGTGTGGTGGTGCAATTTGGAGGGGCCTTGGACAGGGGGGATTTCATTTGGCTTGACCAGACATTTTTAAGGCTGATAAAATGAATTTGAAAACAAATGAAAAGAAACTGTCACTGAATTGAACTTGGATTACTTTCTGGAGATCTTTCAATACCTAAAAAACTCGAAAAACTAGTTAAATGTATCTTCACCAAAAAAAAAAAAAAAAAAGATGTTTGGGGTTTGTTTGGAAGAACAGAAATGCACAGGAGGGTTTATTGCTGGAAGACTTGTGGCCTTAAGAGTTCTCTTATAAAATTGCTAATATCAAAGCTGCATTTTCAGAAAAATGGAGCTGAGCTCATAATTTGCATTTCCTTCAACTAAAGAAAATGGAACTTAAACAGAGGCACTTTTGCACAGACATGTGACTGCAAATCCTTGTGTGGTCTGTGAGTGCACGTGTGTCACCAGCAGCACGTGTATGGATGGCTGGGGCTGATTTTCCCTCTTTGTTCATCCTACCTGTAATTGAACTCCTGAACTCACCAGAATTTGCTAATTATGCAGAATTTGACTGCTGGGCTGTCTGATGGCACTAAGGGAATGTTTCCTACGGGATGGACTGGGGTTGCATCAGTTCTCTTTTCATGTGCTTGTAGTTCATGCACTGATAAATCACTTCTCCCAAATAACCTGTTAAGACTGGCAAATACCAGACTTTAAATTGCATAAGTATACAATATATTTTAATTCATATATCTATATATATATGTCTCTCATAATTATTTAAGTCTATCATGACTACCTCAGCAAATGCACATAGAGCCCAGGTGCCTTTCCCTGTGCCCTGTGAGACGCACCCTGCATTTCCCTGGCCAGTTCAGACAACCAGCCCTCTCCTTAACCCATCCAGTGCCTTCAGCTGACAGTCTGGGAGCAGATTTTGTGCTCTGTGCTCTGGTTTAGGCAGGTCAACCTTCCCTACCCTCTTTGTCCTGCCTCTGGTAAGGCAACCACAATCCCTGCCTGAGCCTGACAAGCACCAGGAGCTCGAGAAGATGAAGGTTCTTGTCTCCCTTGCCCTTTCTTAATGTTGAGTGCAATCTGTTCTGGGACAAGATCGACTAGAATGCAAACAAGATAAGGAAAAATTACCTCTTTGTCCTTCAGTTTTATCAGTTGGTGGGAAGGTCATGTGGGGAGTGGGGAAGAGTGTTAAACATAAAGCTTTGGGTAAAGAGTAGAAATGATGTATTGGCACTTGGGCAAATCAACGGACTTCTGAGTGCTCTGACAGTATTCCTGTGACACTTATGAATCAAGGTACCAATATTTTAAAATGAAATATGCTGTCTCATGTAAAATAAATAGAAAGCTCCATTTCCCTTCTTGTAAAAGAGGTGAGTCCCAGTGCTGCTTCCTGTTGTCTTGTTTTCCTCAGTGTTGTATGTTTGCTTTCTTCTTTCATATATTTTCCCCCTTTTGTTTCATACATACCTGAAATCCATCTCTCTGTATCAGTGGGATGGATAATTGTTTAATTTTAGGCTCCTTATCTGCTCTGTTCAAAAGAATGAGAGCCTTCACTAGCTTAGTGTGGACAAAGAAATGATTTTTCCCTAAAACAAATTTCTCCAAAGACCAAACCTTCGGAATGTGGTGAGAAAAAGAAAGAATTAATTTTTTGGGGTGTATTGTGTGATTTATATAATTAAGTTTCACTTTTAGTTTCATCTGTTGGCTCATCATACCAAGGACAGGATTGAGAATCAAAATAAGACATCTTTGCCTTATGGATAGCTCCGGTTTGGACAAAAAATAGCAATGGACAGAAATCTCCTGAAAAACTGTGATTAAACCTGAATTGGAAGTATTAAGAAGGGTTTACTTTTGATGGGTGCATTCACTTCTAATTGTTATGGTAACAAAGAATTTGAAAATAAGCATTGATG
Organism: Formicarius rufipectus; assembly: GCA_013399695.1. NCBI lineage: Eukaryota > Metazoa > Chordata > Aves > Passeriformes > Formicariidae > Formicarius > Formicarius rufipectus. Next base: position 275,276 of record VXAU01005349.1, read on the forward strand.
TGTGTGTATGTCAGATCTGTATTTGCTGATCTAACATGCTGACAACTGTGCTACTAAATAAGAAAATTGTGTGCTCAGAGATAAATACTTCTTTTAATGCTGTGTGACAGTAAAAGGACTGTCAAAAGTATATCAGCACAGGTTTGCATTTCACATATTTGTATGCTGTGAATCTAAATCTGCCTTGCTATTAATTAATATAAAATCCTTTTCTCATTGTACGGGAATAGACACTGAAGGGAAGAATGCCAATTTTCTTGTGAAATGGTTCTTTTTCAGCTGTGCAAAGGGGCTGTGGGTGGGATGACCTGGAGGAGGTGGTACAGGGCACAGGATCAGGACCTGTGAGCCCTGACTGCTCTTCCAGTTTAGTCTTCCCATGATCAGAGAGCCAGGAAACAGGGAACTGGCTTTGTAACTCTGCCCCTCGGCTTTCCCACGTGGAGCTCATCCCTTCCAAAACCCTTCCCAACCAGACAGTTCTAGGTAAGATGAAGTTGTAACTATTACTTCCTTTTCAAGAGACCCGCTCCTCCTGTGAGCGCAGCCCAGTGAAGCAGTTCCCGGTGGGATGCTGCAGAATGCATTTCATGTAACATCCACTTTTATTACACATCACACACTCAGCTGGATTTTTTTTTCTTTCCTCCGAGGAGAAGTGATGGGGAACAGAAGAATCCAGGAGTGGTCTGTGGAGATAAGTGTATGGCAATTTATTCTTGTGTTGCTGGCGCTGCACACTGGAGCAGATTTCCAAGTGGAATTTGCAGGGGGGAAAAGTTATTATTGTCTCCATGTGCAAGGAGAAGTGGTTGAATGATTTGGATGGCAGTGCATGGTTTAAATTCAGCTTCCCCTTCCCCTGCATGTGCTTCCTTGAGCACATCCCTGTTCTTCCCAGAGCAGGTGTCCATCAGATGTTGTCCTTGGGAGGACACAGCAGGGCAGAGGCTCTGAAGGGCCAGAGGAACCTCAGCATTGAGTGAAGGAGCTGAGTTCAGGCCCTCTGTGCTGGGGTGGGGAGGCTGGAGCAGGACTGGGACTTCTCCATGAACAGTGCAGAATTTGGTTTTCATCCAGAAGTCTCTGACAAACTCTGCTGGGGCCAGTTTTTTGTGCCACTGCCCTGGTGGATAAAGTTACAGGTGCAAAACGAGTTCATAAGCAGGAAACCCGTGCGAAGGTACACGTTGTGTTTTTGGGGGGAAGAATAAAGTGTAAATGTTGCATTTGCTGAAAAGGCACAGGGGGAAAAATGAAACTCCATTGGTAAAATCACGTGCTCAACGTGTCCACAGAAAATCCTTTATAAATGACACATTGAACTTGAGAAATACTTCACCAAATAATACCACCCTGTTTAACAATAGTCAAAATGAAGAGCTCCTCTGCTAAGCAGCAGTCAGATGTTATTTGAAAGAGCTGATACACAGGATATTCAATAACAGAGATGCTGACCCAGCCTAAACTGTAGTAGTTCTAATTACTGCACTAGGCCATGTTATATCATAGCACATGACATAATGTAGTGTATCTTTCTTTGTCAATGTATTACCATTTTACAAATTACAGCTCTTTTATGGGAAGGTAATTCATGCTTGGGACATTGTGCTAAAGTGATGGAGTGTTTTCCTTTTTTCTCAATCATTGATGTTTCAAACTTTTGCATTTAGCAGTATTAATCATGCTTATTAGCCAAGTGTTGTCATAAAGAATGGAATTTCTCTGTTACTTTCATATGGAATTACAGTGGGTTTTTTGCTTGCTGCCTCTCTCTGCTGGACCCCAGTAATCTATTTACTTATTCTAATTGGGATTCTTGTTCATAACTTCAAAGTCAGTACAGCAGCTACAAGCTTTTGTAACAGTCTCTAATTTCATTGAGAATGTGGGGTGTCTCTGAGAGGGGAGTGAACTTAAAACACCTTTTTCCTCCAGAAATGTTCAGTCTAAGTTTGTTTTCAGGTGGTTTGTTTTGGGGCCCAGATGTATTTCAGAATTCACTAACATGGTCTAGTTAACAGCTGTTTAAAAGGAATTTGTTATTCAAGTGTGTAAGTGAATTACTGAAAAAGCTACAGTCTGTAAAATTGCTTCTTGGGGAGACCAGACAGAGTCTAGACCACAGGAGCTTAGTTTTCTAGACTGCGTTTTTGGTTTAGGCAGCAATTAGGATGCATAATCAATATCTGGACTCCTAAATTTAAATTCCTGAAGATGGATGGTGGCCAAGCCCAGCCTGTGGCCAGCTCATTTCACCCAGCAAAGTGTTTCACTCGGGGCATCCCCAGGGTCAGACCCAGCGGTGGAGGGGAAGGTTTTGAGCTCAGGGGTGAATGAGCAGAAGGATGAGTTGTTGTGAGCTCTTCAGGGATGGATTTCAGCTGGAATGCTGGTGGGCACTGGAGGGAGGGAATGGCTGAGTCACACTGGCAGTGGGGAGACCTGAGGAGCCCGAGGGTGGGCACTGGCAGGGACTGGGTGGCCTCATGCCCTGTGGCAGCAGGAGATGGTGATTCAGTGCAGCAGATGTTCCATTCCTGTTAATTTACCTCATCATGCCTGATGTCTTCTTGTATGATTTTATCCTGAAACATTTAGCTTTTTCTGTTCCCAGGTACTTGTGTTATGAAGGTAGGTGTCACTGGAAGTGTCCAGTGGTATTTTTTGCCTGATCTATATTAATTTATTGGTGAAGAATTCAGGTGCAGCTTTGAGGAGCTGTGCTTGGCCTTGGCAAAGATTCCTTAGCCCATTGCTAGCCAAGGAAAATGTCTGTCCATAGCAGAATATGCCATTCATGGTTTGGTTTCCCCTGTTTTACAGGTGGGAGTGAGTCCTCCTGGGACAAGGAGAAGCTCCAGTCTCCCATCACGACGGGATCCCAGCACAGCATTGGCCACCCCACCCTGTCTGGGCAGTCGAGCCTTGGGAGTGCCCACCCTCTCAGCCCTCTCCAGCAGAACCACCTGCTCACCAACAGTATGTACTGGGCTCCTCCAGGGACACAAGAGTCCCTGGAGCCCTTCTGGAGGCTGGGCTGGCTTTCCTTCCCAGCCTGGTGGAGGTGGGGACATGGTGGGACACACTGGAGCAGCAGCAGGGTCAGTCCTGCTGCGCTTGTGCCTCGTGTCCAAGCCACCCTCTTGGAAAATCGCTCACTGCTGGGTTTGGGACTGTTTAATTGGCATTTCCATGGCCTGAACTGAAGGCAGAAATGGTCATAAAGTTGCTTAAAATTTTACCTATTTTGAGAAAATTCCTTTCCAGCTGAAAATGCTGACCACAAAACACAAATGTGAGAGGAAGGAATAAATGCAAAATGTCCAGTTAAAAGTGAGCAGGAGCAATCCCCATGCCTTGTTTTGCCTTGTACCTGCCAGGTGTGGGCAGGGTCACCATTGAACCAAATACTGTCCAAAATAACTGGAATAAAATGGCCCAGCTTGGATTTGGAACTTAGAGCTCCCTTCAAAGCCACCTCGTTTTGTTCCCTTAGGAAGGGAGCAGGTGGGAAGTCAGCAGTTCCCCTTCTTTGCACCCAAATTGGAAAGAAAAGGAAAGGAAAGATACTCCAAGAAGGATGTTAAGGATTAATATTTTAAAAGTTACTGAGGTATAAAGTTAATTCTAACTGTTGATGATGAAGGAAGACTGAAAAGCTCATTATTTCTGAATTTTTGTTACTTGAGCGCTTCATCCTCAAAGTTTTGAAAGTTGATTTTTGGCATTAGTTTTAGTGGATGAATGAGATTCTGGCTCCTTCCACAATTTTGGGAGCTACCTGTCAGGCCCAAGACCTGAACGAATCAGAGCTGCTGGAATGACCCCTGAAGAAGGGTCTGCTTTGTCCCTGGGGAGCTGTGGACCTGAGAATTTGGGTTAAGAGCCAGCAGCTAAAAATCATAGGACTCACCTTCACTGTAGTTTATCCTTTCATTTTATATTTTCATAATTCAGTCCCTGAATCTATTTTACTTACAGTCCTATTATGTTCTTTGCTCTTTAAGGCATTTTCCAGTCGGTTTTGTGGTGGGCTGATGTCAATAGGCTGTTAAAGGCTCTCTTGAATGTCAGACATTGTGCCCAGTGATTTGCAAGTGCAGAGGATGTATTTTCCTCATAGTCCCCTGAAATGTTTGACGGATTGTGTCTTAAAACTGGTGATGTGCTGTTAAATTCTGTTTGTAGTTTGCATTTAGTTTGCATGTCAATTGGACTTTTAAGTAGAGCTAGAACTCAATGTGGCCAGATGGTGTCTGGGAGTTTTGGAACTCTATAGAGGATGAGGGAAGATTATTGGGCTGTTAAGGGAACAAAGGCTTATGGATGCAGACACTGTCAGTGTGGTTGGAAGTGAAGGGAGATGGATGTGGGCTTTGCTTATTGCCTATCATAATTAATACTGGCTTGGATCATCATATAAGATATATAGTGACTCATTAGACAGCACAGTTGTTGATCATGATATATTCATGTGGAACAGAAATAGTGTGGGAGCTCAGAGTGTTGCAGTTCTGCCTTTCCTGGTGGGCACTGGTGTGTTTTTATATCACTGTAGTCAAATTCTGTGGGAATAACATCAGCTGTGGCAGTCAGTGGTGGCTCTTACTGTTAGTTCTGTCATACCAACGTGGGGACTGGACTCCTCATTTGAAATAGTAAATTAGGGCCAAAAGTTAAAAAGCTTTTAGCAGTAATTAGTGTGAATAGCATATGGTTATGACTAGCTATATGTTTGTGCTATTTAATACTCACTCCTGAATTTTTAAACGAGAATTTCTAATCTAAATTTCACTTGGAAAAATGATAGGAGGCTTTGGCTGGCAGAAGGAGCCCTGTTTTTAGTCTGAAAAAATAATTTTGGGTGTCCCAAAGGAGCTGTCCTGAAGTGGTCTCTCTAAAGAACTCTTGAATGCTCAGTAACCTGAAACAATTTTTTTCAGCGAACTGGTGTCTTGGTCTTGCTTTCCATTGCTGTCGCTACTAAATACAAGAAGTAAGGCACATGCTGAAATGGATATTAATCAACTGTGAGAATCCATTTCTTGCTAGCAGTAACTTCACCTTTTTGGCAACGTCAAGATCTCAAAGTTGGTCCAGATGAATTTCATACCTTCTTAAACTGGTTTCTGACCGTAGCAGAAGACAATTTAAAGTGACATTTTGAAAATTAAAGCCTCTGGCAACAGTTTGACCCCCTCGTTCCACGTTCCCACTAACAGACCTGCTGTGCAATAGTTCAGTGGTGTCTGTGGTCCAACTCACCCCTTCCTGGAGTCAAGGAACAGTCCTAATGGAACAACCTGGCCTTGGATTGCTGGGTGTGGACTGCAGGAGGACTTGGTGGCAGGGTATGATGAAGTTAGTAATAAATAAAAAAGGATAAACATAAATTATTCTTAATAATTAATAATACTAATTAATAATTATTAATAATGGTCTTGGATTGCTGGGTGTGAACTGCAAGAGGATTAGTGGCAGTGTATGATAAAGTTAGTTATAAATGATAAAGGATAAGAATAAAGAATAAATAATTATTAATAATTACTGGTAATGATCTTGGATTGCTGGGTATGAACTGCAGGAGGACTTGGTGGCAGTGAATAATAAAGTT